>DWNE01004874.1:0-14636 GCA_018249875.1 Cecropterus toxeus | reverse complement strand
TTTTCTCCTGTGTCGTGGGTGCCATGGACACACAAACACCCAGACCCAGAACAGAAATCTAAACTCATCATTCATATATATGTCTGGCCGGGAATCGAATCCGGGACCCACTGCGGTACAGACCGGTATGGTGACCGTTCGACCACGCGGGTCGTCAACTTAACACTGCTGTTATAAGTGCAATGGTTGTGACTTTGTAGTCGAAATACAAAGCATTGTACAACCTTCAAATATATAGTCCAAACAAAACATTTACAACAAGATATTGTTTAAAGTTTGTTACTCGTACTATTGATATTTTCTACTGGTTCACGATATTCAAGCAGAAAACTAAAAACCTCATTACTAAACTATTCCAGGTAGCACAAGAAGACCAGAAGACCTTCACGGATCTAGTCCGGCAATTAGTGGGCAGGTGCGCGACAGACGTGGAGAAGGCGCGTACGATCTTTCGCTGGATCACTGTGAAGAACCTGAATAACATCCAGTTTGATGATAACCTCAGGGGAGACTCGCCCCTCGGACTCCTCAGGGGCATCAAGCACGGGACCGAGAGTTACCATGTACTGTTTAAGAGATTATGCAGGTGAATATACACGACACTATACCTATAGATCTACACAACTACAGTATATTCTTATTTTATACATTTAGTAGGAAAACACGAGCATGTAGTTCACCTGATGGTAAGTGATCACTGCCGATAACAACCACACTATACCGACGAAACGTACCTCCTTTTAGCGTAATCGTTCTATCAACTGACAAATATGTAATACTACATATATATATTAACCACCATACTCGTATGTGCCGATGTAGGCTCAACCACTAAAATAGCATTTTTAATGCTGTTTATTGAAATTCTAGTAGCATACAATCATGCCACCCAACTCATTACCTATGGACATCTAGTGCCTCGGGACTTAGAACCTCAATAATGAGATCTAAATAGAATAGAACCAATGGTCCATCGATGAGCAGATTACGTTGGATCGCCTCACCTGTGAGGAGAAAAACTGATGAATTCTTGTTAGAAGATTGTAGTGCAAAGAATATTTTAAAACGTTACGACTTGTCTTCAGAAGCAAAAGCGCATCTGATAAATAAGCATAATAAATAATTTTGTCTCTTATCTTTGATTAAACTGGTTTCTTGCCATTTCTCGAAACAGAAGATATTCTTAGATTCCAAGCACAATGACTCCTATGATGTAAGAAAAAATTAAGGGCTTTTACAGATTCGGATCTGAAGAACGATCCCAAGAGGTGAACGCTCAAATAATAGCTCAGTTATTTCCCAAGATGGGAGATTTTCTCACAGTATTTTGCAACCATATAGAGTCACTTTGCTTGAACTAGGTTTTACTTAATGCTTTCTTGTAGATTATGTATCTTAATAATAGTAGCTTGATAAGTACTATTGTGTAATATCTTGTAATCCCTTTGATAAATTTAATATGCGAATTTAAGAAGCAATTTATTTATTGTGTTATAAAACTCTGAATTTTTTCTTTATTCATGAAAACAAAATTAAAATACCCGTGTTTTTTAAATAAATTGACTTTTGATTAATTTCGATTTTTTTGAACTTTTGGTCGCATTATACATGAATTAGAACGAGTTTTAATCAATTGTCTTCAAAGAGGAATGAAAGAATTTGTTTTTCACAATGTTGCTTAGCGGGATTGTCGGTCATATGGACTAAGGCTGACAGTCCTATTAAAAAAGTTAAGTAAGTTGTAAAAAGTGGACACATCCAAAATTAGGCAAGTAATGGACGTTACTGTAATGCTTAGGATTTAAACCCACCCAGAGCAAAAATAACTAAGACCGTAAGCCCTTGGAACTAGTGCCAGCAGTAAAACAGAAATATGTTGAATAAAATAAATCTGTCCTCAGTTACGCAGGCTTGCACTGCGTCGTGATCAAGGGATACAGCAAGTCCGCGGGCTACCAGCCGGGCGTACGGTTCGAGGACAACCGGTTCCGTAACTCCTGGAACGCGGTGTACGTGGCGGGCGCCTGGCGCTTCGTGCAGTGCAACTGGGGCGCGCGGCACCTCGTCAACGCGAAGGACGCGCCCAAGCCTGGCAATAGGGGGAAGAGTGATAGCTTGAGGTACGTACTTGGCTTATAATCGTTCCCAGTATATAATAATAGATCGACGACGAAGATAATGGACCAAGGAGTCTTCCAGCAAACCCTACAATGGAGGAAGATATCGGACAATTGTCCAGCAGACAGACCTATCGACGATAATGACTATGAAAAATCCTGACGAAGAATAGTATAATCAATAAACTCAGAATCGGATTGAAGATTAACAACGTAGTGTACCTACGTATATAACATAGGTACAAGTCCACTAACTTTGACATGCTAACGACTTTTGTTTCAGATGGATATGATCATAGGGTCATATCCATCTAAAATAAAAAGCGGATAAGATACTAACCGGCAAAAAGGCTAGGTACAGGCGTACTGTCAGATCCGACACTAAATTCGAATATTGTGGTTTCACTTTCAATCCCCATTTTATACTTTTAATTTAGTTAAAGCTATTAACATACGTTTTAATTAGTAGTCGCGTACTTACCAATAACACGAAATCTTTCGTATAGCTGCGAGTTCATTACGAAATTCATAGAATCCTTCTTGTAACACACTAACGTTTTACACTAGATATGAATACGACGACCACTACTTCCTAACGGACCCGCGCGAGTTCATCTACGAGTTCTACCCGCTGCAGCCGGACTGGCAGTTGCTGAAGACGCCCATCACGCTCCACGACTTCGAGGAACTGCCGTTCGTGCGCTCGCTGTTCTTCCGCTACGGGCTCTACTTCAGCGATCCTAATACCAAGGCCGTTATGTTTACCGACTCCACTGGTGAGTTATTTCTTTATTTATGTTGAAAGTTGATCGAGATTCGTCCATATTTAATTAATCTATACTCAACCCAAAAATCGGATTGGAGTTGTACCAGATGTCGACCACAAAATCTTTGTTCATTAGCCTTTTCAATCAATCCATTAGATTTTTTCCTTTGGCAAAACAAATCTTTCTGGTTGTATACTAAGGTTTTTATTTTATTTTAAAAGTAGAATCATTTACAAGTTATTATATTTATTACCTATACTATGTTTTCTTTCATCTGTAAAAAATCTAATATACAATTATTGACCTACATTGGAATGACATAGCATCATAGACTGCGATTTGATTTAGTACCTACTACTATTCAAATCGTCCTGACTTTAAAGGAGTTTATGTAATTTCGCTTACATGTATATCACAAGACACGCAAAAGTAGAAGGAAAATTGTGATAGTCCTTCTAACTTCTATAGCTAGATTAGGAGACGGTAGTGTTACCAAATTTATCATTAACGGTAAACGCTAACATGTTTAGGTGCGGCGACTATGCGCATAGCCATGCCGGCACACATGCAGAGCTCGCTGATCTTCCACTACAACCTCAAGTTTTACGACACCGAGGGGGACGGATTCGACGGCGTCAGCCTCAAGAGATTCGTCATGCAGGTAATTTGTTCTATCACGAAATAAATTTTAAACCATTTACGTACGTTATATTTTTAATTAAATAACAACATCCAAAAAATATCGAAACTTTGTTCTTTTCTTGACTATGCAAAACACCCATATATGCATGTTAGAACATGTACTTTAAAAATAATACTACTCTGTCCATACATCCATACGTACATATAATCAGGGCTTATGCTTTATATACAGTTATATTTATATTCCTTCCTCTAGATGTGTCCACTCTTACCCTATTACAAGTTTATTATCTTCCCTAAAAACGATCACGGATTATGTTTTCCCACATTGCAAAGTACTTTAAAAGTTTATTTTTTGTTTTCGCAATGGGGTGCGAAACCGTAAAAAGTAAATCGTTTTGAGGAAATTTAAAAAACTCGTAATAACCACACTGATCGTTATTTTTAGTGTATTGATCTAATTATTGTCCACAGTCGGTGGTAGGCAACGTGGTATCTTTCCGCGTGCACGCGCCGTGCAGCGGCGGCTTTCTGCTCGACATCTTCGCGAACGCGGTCACGCCGCGCGAGTACCTCACCGGCGAGCCCATGAAGTTCAAGAGCGTCTGCAAATTTAAGGTGGGTGTTTTACTGTTTTGAGGGTTCCGTGGGGTACAAACGGGACCCTATTACTAGAGCTCCACTGTCTGTCCGTCCGTCACAGGACTATTCAACTGTGATAGACAATTCTTTTTTTACAGCGTTTATTACTATAGCCACTATAATAACAAATACAAAAAATAAAAACTAGAAAATAAATGAAGGGTAGTCCTTGTACAAAAAAAAACAGTAGTTACTGCATTTTCAGTTTATTTATTGAACCATAAAAAATAGACACTATAAATTTTTACTTCCAAAATAGAACAGTGTGTATCAAATTCAAGAGTGTGTTAGCTCACCGATTTCAATATTTCCAGATTTGCTGCGCGGAGCTTCAAACAGTGATGGTCCCTTTACCAGACTGCGCCAGCGGCGAGTGGGGGCCGACGAAGGCTACTCGTCTCTTTGGACTCGTACCTATTACTCATCAGGTACATTTATGTTACATACATAATTTTAATGATAATAATCTATGTCGTAATTAGAGCGGTGCCAGCATTGCCCAGGTACAAACTCTGGAGAAGAACAGAAATGATCAGCACTGATAATATTTCCAATGGCATAATTATAGATCACCCCGAGCGCTTAAAAGATAGTTAGAGCATCGGAAATGATAATCATGACCTCCTTACGTAATAATCAATTACGTATTGATAAACTGGAGGATGATATGGACTGAGGAAGATGATGAACTTTATATGATAAATTACACAGTGCAATCAAACGTGCAGGATTTTTTTAAGTTTCTATTATGATTCAACTAAACTAGCAAGCGAGCAGGGTGACCATTTGATGGATGTCATCTTGGCTGCTCAGCAGCATGTAAACTGCGTACGCGTTAGTCACTCCTATATTAAAAAAGTACATTAACCTACCATTTACACACAAACCATAGTGTATAACATAATACGTTTACAGGAGGCGCTAGTGTTCGCGGGCCGTGAGCTGGAGATCCAGTTCCGCATGTCGCGCCCTCTAGCGGACTTCATGGCAACGTTGCACAAGAACGGCGTGGACGAGAAGCGGCTCTCCAAATACGTGCAACAGAACGTCGCAGACGACATTGTTTCGTTTTATATCACTTTCCCGGAAGAAGGTAACGTGTTACACATTGAATGTATAAAAGTAAATAAGTATGATTTAATGGATGTTATTAATGATTTTCAATAGTAAGCAGTAACTCAACCGATACAATAAGCAAGGTGGATTGTGAGCCCCTTTCTATTCTTACTTTAAAATTAGATTATTGAAATTTTAGAAACACTTAAATTGTTTTCATAATTTCACTCTTTCTTTAATTAAAACAATTGCACATTTTTCTAATAACCGAATTCATACCACAGAACATTTGTACACGGTAGATTAAAATTAAAATCGATTCCATTTTGTATAAGAAACGTTTGCCGTGGTCACCACGGGCGTCGCCACAGTGCGGCAGTTACCCCTCGTCCCTCCAAGATTTAAAAAAAACATCTTGCACATTGAATTTGTACACCCCTGGAAATGCAAGCATGCTTCCTGCAAGCGCTGAGGAAGGCCAATGAGGGGGTTTTAGTGGGTAAAATTCCCATATAACCCGGAGTCTCTCCCAAGGCTTCGGTGTACCTTTTGAAGGTCCCCCCCCCCCTAAAAAAAAAACAAAAGGTCACCACACGTAGCATCTGTCTAGCTATCCATATCCATTCCATTAACAAATTCATAACCACAGGTCAATACGGACTCGACATCTACACGCGCGAGCGCGGCGGGGCCGCGGCGACGCACAACGGCGGCGAGAAGGAGAAGCACCTGCTCACACACTGCTGCAAGTACCTCATCAACAGCAGCAAGCGGAACTAGCACTCGAGATCGTACCCTTATAAGACTACTTCTTGTTACGTCGCTAGCATCTTGGACAGCAAACGGAAATAGAACTTGCATGGACACAGTTCTTTTACCTTGGCGACAACTGGGGATAATTGTACATCTTTGTCTGAACACTTCTTTTTACATTGACAGATGGCGTACAGCAGATATAACGCTGTCCAATATACCTTATTGAATAAAGGTACCTTAAAGGTAGCTATGATTACCTTGCTGACAACTGGCAAGCTGCAAGTAGAATCAGCGCTGTCTTGTTGCGTGTATTGTACTTTTATTACACGGACAGTTCTTATATTGACGACAATTGATGGACAGTAAGAAACGAATACTGT
Organism: Cecropterus toxeus; assembly: GCA_018249875.1. Classification (NCBI taxonomy): domain Eukaryota; kingdom Metazoa; phylum Arthropoda; class Insecta; order Lepidoptera; family Hesperiidae; genus Cecropterus; species Cecropterus toxeus. The sequence continues at coordinate 8,276 of DWNE01004874.1, read as the reverse complement.
GGTTTGTATCTTTTTCCTGCAGATACGTCGTTTTAGAGAAGAACTAGTACATCAAGCGGAACAAGCGTAGAATAAGCAGATCTAGCCTAGTCAAATGAATCTTGTCTCGGCAGATCTTTATACAATGAAGGCAATTGCCGTTACGGAGTTGCTAACTGTACTTGGCTAACGTATAATATTCAATCGTCAAGGGTCACGTGATCGCGCTTGTATGAAGAATTACGTATGACGGATCTTTTATTTGCTCAATGGACAGTGGTAATCAATTGAAATATTTTTCAAAAGTAAACATAACATCACGTTTTTTTTTTCGATGAAAGATGTACTTTGAAAATAAGTTATATGGATTATGACATACGATGTAAACATTATTCTTATGAAGTCAGTTCATTACATTCAATGAATAGAATATCGACAGGCATTATTGGGGCTCCCGGCTCTATATTCTATGGTAGGAATTAAGATTGATTCAACACAGACATTTAATATTAATGTTTTATCAATGATACGATTTTATGAGCGCTTAAACAAATTAATGTTTGTAAATTTTATTTTTTCCAATTATTATTTTATATGCAATTAAAATTAAAATTCATAGCGTTTAATTTGTTTCAGAATTTACTTTATTACTTTACTATATGAAGATAATTGATTGACGATTAATTACATTTATATTAATGCAAAATAATTTCTTGCTTTAAAACTTAAATGCAAGTATTTAATAATAGTTACTTTTCAATGCAATATAATATAATTGAATATAGCTAATGATATAAAAAGGCATTAAATATAGTTTATATAATGTATCTAAACTGGATATTTAAAGCATATTCTCTAAATAAGCCGATAGTTAAATCTTATAAATATAAAGATACTTTTTATACGACTTAGATTTAAGTGTATCAATTTTATATGAAGAGTTATATCCAAATGTAGATTTAAAATATAATATATTTAGTATAGATTGTAAGTTAATAAAATCCGTCCGTATTTTTAAAATTTCATTTATTTTCTCAATTATATTAATGTTCTTGTATTTCAAGAAACAGATTCATTCTGACAATACTAAACATTTGCATATTATATTAAACCTATATGTATAAGTATATATAACCTTGAATACACACTTTGGGTGCTTATTTTCACAAAGTCTGTAAATATTTACATTTACAGGCATATGAAGAACAGAAATATTCAATATATCTTTATTGCAGACATCAAACTTTTGTAAAAAATATAATCGTTATCTCGAATTTGTACAGTAGACGAATACTAGAGGAATATTATAGAGAAATTGTCACCATAATGTTACATACAATTATGTTAGCAAATTGATATAATTAACTTCTACATTTATTAAATTAGAATATACGAAAATTGAATTATTCAACCAGCATTTGTATATAATATATATAACACTACCGCAATCATAAATATGTCTTAATATGTTACGGATACTCACGATTTACAGTTTTTAGAATTTGTTTTTGCTGGTATTCTACTATATTTCGACCCAGTTATATGGATCATGGTCACGGCGGAACTCAACTTGCACCCGTGAGTAGCCGTAAATAAAAATTTATCAATTCCGCGATAATTCAAAAATCTCATAACTATATATCATCTCGAAAAATATATATTCGTAATAAGGGATATAGTTTTACATTTAAGTATTAAATAAGTACTAGAGGTTGTGCTGAAGCAATCTGATTGCTTCGATTAAGTAGATTTATAAAATTTACATCCAATATTTGTATAGACATTTTTATTAATAATATTAGGTCGATAAATCTTGTACTAATTGAGCAAAGTATTGCGACTGAATGGTAAATTAAAAGTATCGAATAATTTATTGATTTTTACGATACGACAAAATCTATTTGAAAAGGAGAAATACGATTGATACAAGAAATTTCTAAAGTTTGGGTATTTATAAAGATATGTTGAAATACCAATAAATTTACCATTCATTTACAATTTAAATGTTTGAACCGGATAATAAAAGTTTCTCAAATAATCAGAGCGTGAAAATAACATGCGATTATTGTTTGCACGAACATTCCGAATGATTTTCGGCACAATTTGTTGATGATACTTACAATCACTTTCATATGAGGCGATAATCTTAGCCCTCGGTAGCAAAATATATGACATTGTTTACAGATGTCCATGGGCGGCAGTGGCCACATATGATTATACGAACAGCACACTCGTTTTTGTTATAAGATTGAAGTAGTAAACGAGCACCACCAATAACCACTTCCCATCAGATGGACTGCATCCATCTGATAGGAAGTGATTACTGCCGCCCATGGATATCTGTAAGCAACTTTATGTAACATAGTGGTTCTCATTTGCTCCTTCAATTTTATAAAAAAATGTGATGTAGCAAAATTACACACACCTAAACGATGAGTTTATTGACAAGTGAAAGACTGACACTTGCGTTCGAAAATTCGTTAATGTAACATCTTACACTAAAATTAGATTGTAAAGTCTATCGAATCTAAATATCAATATACGCTTAACCCACTAGTATTGAATAGATTGCTCTATTTTATTTTTATCGTAAAAATACAAACTTTTATACATATTAAACGCACAAATGAAATGAAGCAATTTATTAACTATGTAATTAACAGTAAGACGCGTAATTTTTATTTATATTATATTTTTTATTTAATTTACACTGCAATAATATGTAAATTTTTATAAAATATATGGCATGTTACTTTTCTAAACGTTGTTTTGTATTTCTAATCAGATCTTAGAATAATTTTAAGCATCTTATCACAAAAAAACATTCGAGTAGAAAGGACACAAATTTGGCAATATTTACTTTGAAAATGTTACAACATTTACACAGATCAATATCTTAATATATTAGGGATACAATTTCTACTATATACTGCATACTAACTACAGGGGATACAATGTCCATGCACATTATATAGCATTTAATGGCCCATAACTCAGTAACATTTTGCAATTCGCCATATCAGTTACACAAAACAAGAAATGCGTATTATCGTATGTGTCCCAATAAATAAATACATTACTAAGTTGTACATAAATTTAGCCACCGAACGACGACGAGAATGCGATAGCTTGAGATCTGCGTGGAATGAGACAACTTCCCCGCGATTCTTAAATACACATGGGCACATATAAAAGGGTGGGGAACGATCTGGGATTACACAAAGTTGTATGACGCATTTACTATTACTCCTATGGATGTACAAAATAGCTGTTTTTTTTTTTCATTTTAATAGAGTTATACAATTGTCTTACGGCCACTTAAAATAAAATTAATGTATCCAGCGTTTGTATGCCATAGTTGTAAACTGGCATGAAAATATATATTGATTATTACAAAATTTGATCAAATATTTTATGATAATCGTTCTATTTTATCTATTTCGTCTTGATATTATCTTAAAGACATCTCGCTGTAGTCTCGTGTCGTCGTGACATGCGGATCTCAATTTATGACGCACGGGTCGTACCAATATTACGTTGTTCAATGAGTGGTCAAATTACAATACATTATTGCAGTACGTATGTTACTTACATCACCATGATAATTATGGACATACACGGCTACCAATGCAACTACAAGCCGGCCAAGCTAACTAGACGAATGTCAACGTGACGTCACCCGCAAGCTCGCGAGTACTAATGACAAAAAAAATAGCAATAAGTAATGATTTTTTTGTGAAATGTTGATTTCAAAGAGACGTAAATATTAATAAATTTCTGTCTTTGGTTAAATTAATCTTTGCTTATTTTATTAATAGTAAATCTTAATAGATTAGGAAGTTTAGATGCGAACGGTACAAGGACGAGGGCGGGAAATGAGGCGAGACAGGGGAAGGAGGCCGCTTACCTCCCGTTCGTCTAGTTAGCATGCTCGGGTAGTTGTATTAAATTGATAAATTATTTTAAAGTTGTTTGATATACAAATATACATCATATTTGTGTCTGGCACATTGCATAATACATAAATCATTCATTTTATCTAACTAAAAGGTAATCAAATTCCGTATTTCTTAAATTTTCAATAGAATTTCTAATTTTGTGACAATGGTTTCCGTATATAAAACAGTTCTATAAGGCGTTTCGACTTAATTTATATCCTGTGGAAACAATGGACGGCAACTAACTGGCAAGGATTTTAAGCGTCTACTTTTAAGGCAGAAGTGAGTATATATTTCCAAAAAATACTCTTTTTTTTTTTGTTCACCTACCGTGTTAGACACAAACACACTTCAAATCCAGACAACTCAAAATCCTTGCCGATAACTGTAACAAAATTTACTTACATAAATTATCTCGTCATATACATATAAAAGAGTATTATATAAAGTCAATATCTAGTACCAAAATAAAAAAAAAAACATTTAATATTAACTTTACATACAAATAATCTCAACAAGAATCAGCCTTGAGAAGATCACTTGTGGACTGATCGACCATTTACTACTATCGCTCAGCTAAAGTTGCTGAGGCTACCATGTTTTCGCTTAAGCTACTGAATAGTTGCTAACGCGGTGTCCTGCGTGAGCGACGAATACGACGCGACCGTTTGAGAGCGATTAAACGCTACACCCAAACTACGATATTATGAATTATGAATTATACGAAATGGTTGATTTAGAACCATTGATCACCGCAGTGCGTGGACAAAGATTGTTGTAGGAAAAAAATATGTAAACATTATAGGAATCGTTTATTAGTACAAAGAAGACTAAAGACTCTTTCTACACTCATAGCCCCACACTAGGATTTTTTCATGTGTCGTGGGTGCCATGGAAACATACAAAGACGAAAAAACAAACACCCAGACCCATAACAGACATCTAAATGCAACATTCAAATGTCTGTCTGGCCGGGAATTGAACTCGGAACCCATTACGCGGCAGACCAGCATAGTGACCGCTCCGCCACGCGGGTCGTCACAAAGAAATCGAAAAAATGTTGCCGAAGCAGTAAAAATGAACTGTACTTCTCGAATCATTTGTCGCGTGTAGCATCGCCTCGTATTCATCGCTCACGCAGGACACCACTCAAGCAGCTTCCGCTTGGTCGTATAATTTGCTCAAAAGATTCAAGAGCCCTGTGCTCGTGAATCTTTTGAGCAAATATGTACATGTATGAGTTTATTCGAAAAATCACATTGAAGTAGCAAACGAGCATGCAGACCAACTGTTGGTAAATAGCCATATGTAAGCTTCATGGGTTCTGTTTGAAGTCGATCACAACTGCGTTGCTACTCCAGAGGACTGAGATGGTCACCTCATATGTGAGCCCGTAAAAATCAACCGTCAATTGTTTACGCTTCTGTATAGATGCTTATACTGCTGATTGTTGATTGCGATAACCACAGTTGTTCAAGCGATAGTAGTCATTGGCGATCAGTGATCATTTGAAACAAATGGATTTTTTTCAATTACAAAGTACTTATAATATTGTCAATCACAACCAATGTTAGAAAAAATTGAGCTTCGCCTAAGTTCAATTTTTAATCAGTATCTTTCATGCTTCATGTACTTGGAATAGTAATATATTTGTCTCGCTAAGACTAAGATTAAATAATTATAACAACTAATAGTAATCATAAATTACCCTTATGAATATATTTAACAGGTAATCGAAAACAATAATTTCCTAAAAAAAAAAGAAGCGAAACCCATTTCCATTCATAATTACTTAATCTCTGTGTCGAATATCTTTATAATTGTCTGTTATTTTTTATCAACTATATGTACTGAATTTACTGTTCTGTAATGTCTATTCTACCGATAGTACGTCATTGTAAATATACATATTGTGTGGGTATGGGTAGATTGACAAATACAGTAGCGCCACCATTTAAACAGATTTATAAGACATTCTTTTCAATACAACAATTATTACAGATCCACAAAATAAGAATTTTCACTTTAATTTATATTTATCCATCATTTTAGCAATTTAAATTAATTTACATATTTTCTTTATGATTAAAACAACAGATGACTAAACGTAACCATATGTTTTATAGATTTTAGACTAACCCCTTGGTCGCGTTAAGCGTGGCTCTCTGTTCAACACCACGAATGAGCGTACCCAGGAGACCCTCCATCTCATTTGCCGTCTCACGTAGTTGGGTGTTGTCGAAACATGACTCTGAAAATATAACAACGTCTGTTATGCTTTGTATAGTTCAAGTAATCAACAATAGGTATAGTAGGTGTGAATTTTCTCCTAATAAACAATATAATAAAAAAGGTTTAGATGGAATTATTAAGAGTTGCTTGTCTATGCAAAAACTTATTAGATATAATTATTATTTACTCAAACAAGATATAATATGCAAGCCTATCAAAAGTTCACATAAAAGACAAAAAAGTACAGAGTATAATAGTCTAAAGAATATAAAAAGAACACAAAGTAAAGTATGTTACCTAAGGTGATCCAGCACGGTGTCGAGATACACGTTAAGCTCTTGCATCTTGTGGTTGCAAAGACTAAAGAGTATAAAAGAATATGGAGTATGAAAGAGTATAGGGTATAGAAAAATATGTTACCCACCATCGACAGTGAAATTATGCATGAGCGTCTGCTGCAACCGATCCAGTACGATGTCGAGATCTGCACTGAGCTCTTGCATCTTGTGGTAGCAAAGACTAAAGAGCATAAGACTATCGAGTATGAAAGAGTATAGAAAAGTATGTTACCCACCATCGACAGTGAAGTTACGCGTGAGTATCTGCTGCAACCGATCCAGCACGGTGTCAAGATCTGCGTTGACTTCATACATCTTGTGGTTTCAAAAAATATAGAGTATAAAAGACTTCTGAGTATGAAAGAGAATAAAGTATAAAAAAGTATATTTACTCACCATCCACAGTGAAGTTATGCGTGAGTATCTGCTGCAAGCGATCCAGTACGGTGTCGAGATCCGCGTTAAGCTCTTGCATCTTGTGGTTGCTGCTGGCCACGCTGCGGATGTCGGCCGCGAACCGCTGCTCCGTCGCCGACAGGCTCGCTGACGTGCAGTCCGCCTGCTTCGGTACGCCGTGGTGGGATGTGGGTCGTTTATCTGGTGGGAGGGATTCTGTTTCTGGAATTAAGAAATTTGGGTTATGTAACGAATTCATACTTGTCCCGCGTAATTCATTTTATTGAAAAACGTAGAGTATATATCTAAAACATATTTGTTTGCTAAAAAAATATCATATAAATATATGTAAAGAGTACATGCATTTCATATTATTATAAATATATAAAAATCTTAACAATATGAAAATAATGAACTTAAGAAATAAATAATTGGTAGTTGGTACAAATATAAAAACCTTTGATCGGCTAAGGCATAAACTCTTTTCACTTTGATAGGAGACCAGAAGTGGGACAGTGATGGATTGGCGGCCAAGGTATTTAGTTAACGCAAGCTACGATTTGATTTGAAAAATATTCCAAGGGTAAACTTGCAGTAAATATTCTAACAGTAAAACCAAGGATGATTATTACGCCCATGATCCCCTATGACCAGTCTCATCATCATTTTCTTTGGAAAGTCAGGTAACTAAACTCTAATACCAGTTTCAATGTAAAATATAACTTTTCACGAGTAAGAAGTATGTAAAAAGTCATCACATGATATAACTTGGTTCAAAATTGGGAAACTGAATGAGCCAAGAGTAATTATTAAAATGTACTTACCATTATACCAGCTACTGATATCATTCATAGAAACCGTAGATATACTGTCTGATGCGGCATGCACCACTACTGGCTTCAAGGCATCTCCTGACATTGTCATCAGATTCCTCTCCTCCACTTGCTTGGATACCACTGAGAAGTTCCCAGAGTCCATGCTCAGTACTCGCGGCTGGTTCTTCAACTCCTCAGTCACTTTGGACTGTTTTTCGTCGACTATAGGTATCGGGCTGAAGAGGTCGAAGGCCTGAGGTCGATCGATTTTGTCGGTTTTCGCCGTTTCCATTGGTAGATTTGTTGTGCTTAGCGATAGGTTATCCTTATTCAATAGAAACAATTTTATTAATGAATAGAATTAAATTTCTGCCAGCACAAGAACTAGTTATAAATATACTTTTTCAAATACAGAGATTTTCTATGTGAAAAGAATATTGTTAGAACATAATTATAGCAAATTTGATTTAGATACATGTTATTTAAACAAATATACGTATGCAATACCGTCTTTACCATAAGGGCACATGGGGCCAGTGCCCAGGGCCCCCATCCTCAGAGGGCCCCGAAGGACCGAC
>DWNE01004873.1:0-14636 GCA_018249875.1 Cecropterus toxeus | reverse complement strand
GTTCGGTTTGCACGCTCGTTTTTGCCACGGACGTGTAAGATGTGGAATGAACTTCCTCCCGAGGTATTCCCGGTGCGGTATGACATGGGGTTCTTCAAAAAAAGTGTGAAAAGAGTTCTCCTTCAAAGCCGGCGATGCATTGGCGACTCCCCTGCAAATGTCCATATGCGACGGTGACTACTTACCATCAGGTAGCCCGTCTGCCTTATCGTTAGGCTTAGGTATAAAAAAAAAAAGAAAAAAAAAATCCAAGTGATTGCTAAATTTCAGCGAAATCAGAATAATCACAAATATGTATCACTTTCGCATCTATAATATTATCTTATATGTAACCTTTTATATATAGCCAATATTCTTCACTACATAGGGTAGTATGTTAAGTAAAAACGATTATGAGAAGTTCGAAAGGCAAGATCTCAATACGTTTCTGCCAATTTCCATGTATTGGCGTGGTTTCAGATAATCACTCTACTGGCGCCCCATATGTTTACAGTAGAGTAACGAATTTGCCGTTTGAGGTAACTACGACATTTATACGTATGTTGCCTACCATATATTTATTTTTTAAATATATAAATTAACAAGAAATACGTACAGCAAATATATACACATAATATTTAGCTAAAACTGGGTTGGATGCTCAGATAAATATGTAAATAATATCGTTATGAAATTGTACATACTGTTAGAGCCATAAATAAAAGCCTGAGTAGTGATAACCGAAAGGTTGAAACTCGGCCTCTAAATCGAGGGTCCAAGGTTCAAATCCCTGGCAGATATATTTTTTTATATTATGTGCGTATTTGAAATTAATGAATTATCACTGCTTTAAGATGAAGGAAAACACCATGAGGAAACCTACACACCTGAGAGTTCTTAAAAAAGTTTTCAAGGGTGTGGTAGACTGCCAATTCGCACTTGGCTAGTGCGGTGCACTATGGCATTCCTTCCTTTCACTCACAAAACACATTTAGAAATATGTAAAAATGGTACCGTTGATCCCGAAAGGATTCAATTTCAGGAGAAACATTGCTTTTACTGATAAAATAGCAAACAAAGGCGCGGGCAGTTGCCAGTGTGTACGATATATTTTCGATGCCAAATCCGATGCCAGATTCATTTCCGTGCAATCCGTCCATCCGTCAGAAAGTTGGATGAATCCAAAAGAGCGGTGCTTCGTAATCAGGTGCTACTTGGAACGTATCCACTGCCAGAGCACTTTGGCCTGTTTCCTCAGATTTTACACCTCTGATATGTTACGTGTATATTAGAAAAATAAATTAATAAAATTAATACTGCTGAATAATATAAACATATATAGACAATCCCCGTGGCGGGCGGTCACCATACCGGTCTCACACGCAGTAGGTCCCGGGTTCGATCCTCGGCCAGACAGAAATGTGAACGATGAGTATAGATTTCTGTTCTGGGTCTGGGTGTTTATGTATTCGTCTTTGTGTGTCCATGGCACCCACGACACATGAGAAATTCCTACTGTGGGGTATGAGTGTAGAAAGCGTTTATGTAATAGCAGTTTTAAGCGCTGTTTTGTTCTGGCCCGAAAGGTGTGGCAAATAAGATATGCTTATCGGAAGATGTACAATTTAGTTCTTATGAGTTGCAATGCATCCCTGGCCATCTCCAGATAAGATTCTGATCTTATTTGCGGTTGATTACAGACGTCCGTTGATAGTAGCCACTGACAATCGGATGGACTGCATGCTTGTTTGCTGCTTGCATATTATAAAATATTAACTTCTCTTTTGTCTCAGTTAAGATCTATTTAAATATTTAATTGCATTCATTTATTAGTCTGAAGGTTTAGTTGAAGTTCTTTATACTTTTTTTTATGGTCTCAGATTTAGGAATATAGTATTTTTTATGTTAAATTCACATTTTTTATATGATCTAAGTTTTTTTTATATATGAGGCTTAAATACTCATAGGCGTGGAAGATGCATAGTTCTCAACGTTGTAGCCATGGTCGTACCATAAAAATATCTACCACATTTCAATTTTTGTTTGTTGTACATAAAATGTATGTATCCTACAGAAAGAATGCTTCAAAGGTGCATGACTAAAAAGAAAAAATAAAACATAATATTTACCAAAACTTTTAAATCTGTTATTTTAATTTCAGTAATCACCTAAAGCTTCATATTTCTTTATTCATTTGTTGTTTCGCTTACAGCGGTGTCATTATTGAATCAATTGTTTTGTTGTGGAAATCATTTAACTTCTCTGTAATAAGTTTTTTTTGTTCCAAGCCCATTATCTACTTCGGGCATTGTTAGTCATTTGCTTTCGTGAATAGGCATTTCATTTTTACAAAACTTCTGTATGAAATGGGCAGAAACTATTAAAACTTTATTTAGGTCACAGCTCAAAAAAATAATAACAAAATTTAGCGCGGGAAGAACAACATCCGGTAGCTGAGTCGTGTTTTGTTTTGTGCATTTAAAGTTTCATGCCTGCGTTTCGTTTATAAAGCAATTAATTAAACCCGTACAGAGTAGCAAGCGCTAATGAGCTTGCTTAGTCAAACGTCACACGAGCTAGTGTTCAAGTATTTTCAAACATGTATGTCGTTTCTACGGATGCGCCTTAAGCGATGTAGGAAAGAGAAATTTGTTTTAATTTGTAACTCAGGGTCGTTTTTCATGACCTTCATCGTATGTTTAACGAGCGTCTTTGCGCCATTTCGGTTGCTTTAAACCATATACGTTTTCTGACTACGTAGAAAATTATGGTAAAAAATAGCTATCGATAAAATTTTTGAGCAAAATTATATCTAAATTAGTTAATTCATCAATAAGTAATGAGTTATTTATTTTTATAATAGGAATCTACGGAATAAAAACGACTTAAAATTTTATGACGCGCTACTTAATTTGGAAGTATTTAAATTTTAAATATTCTAAATTTACAACGCAAAAATAATTCTATTAAGATATTAGCGGACAAGCGACCAAAGTGAAACAGTAGGGAGCACAAGGTTCCGGTGGAGTTATGAGTGGCCGGAAGGTCGTGTTGCCGATCTTGGCACGAGCAATCGTGTAATATGTTTCCGAAGATTTACGTATATTGAAAACAGAAATAAAGACAGCACTATCCTTGTATGTTTACGGGGAGATTCTGATCGCCATAAGTATACTATTTTAGTTGACTTCCTTCATTATACTTGAATAGGGGATATTTAATATAGTCGGTATAGTCTATAATAAATTGACATTCATTAAACCGGTTGAAATTAGCAATATACTTATATCTTATATCCATAAAATATACATATTGTACAAATGTACAATAATATTATACATATACATTTTTTGGGTTATTGTTTTAAGGTATTCATGTACTGTTAGCAGCATTATTAGGTTATGTGTTACGAAGCAGTTATTCAGCTCATTTTCTTTGTTAATATATATTTAGGAAATATAAATAATTAATTCAACCGGAGAAGAACTACCATCTCACCACTCTCTGTAACGTGAAGCAGTTCTTGCGTTTCGTTGGAAGGTTGGAAGGAAGATGAGGCGACCATCTCAGTCCTCGAAAGTAGCAACGCATCTGTGATCGACTTCAGATAGTACCGCTGTTCTATGTGAAGTAGCTTACAGAAGTCCATGGGTGACAGCAACTACATACTAGCAGGTGGACTGCATGCTTGTTTGCAACATTAATCAGATAAAAAAATCGAAATATATTTCTCTATGTAGATGATTTTTTTGATGATTGATTTTAATTTGATGAATGTACTTATATCATACTGTTGCTTACGTTATGATTTTGTTTGTTCTAGGCCCAAAAGTGGTTCTATGCTACTATACAGCCGCAAGAAAGTCCGCTACCGGCGCGACGGCTACTGCTGGAAGAAACGCAAAGATGGAAAGACTACGAGAGAAGACCACATGAAACTCAAAGTGCAGGGAACGGAGGTAAGTGCCTTGGGACACTCCAAAAAATAGTGTGAAGATAAACCATTAAATGTTCCATACAATAAAAAACTCAATAATTGGAAATTAAACTCAATAAACTTCAATGAGTTGCGTGATTTATTAAACTTAATGGATATAGTTGTGGGTTGAATGACATGCTATGCAATAAATAAACAAGCAATACACTCAGGTCCAATTTTCAGACTGAACATCTAAATTTACGATTTAATATTGTAGGTGTGGCTTTCATTGTTCAAAAATCTTACTATAAGTAGTAAAAATATACTTTAACTACTAAGTAAATTGAATTTCGAAAATGTTTTCCAAAATAAAATGGAAATTCCTACCAAATTTAGTGCGCATAATACGAAAAGAAATTTGAGCATCGTCGCTAATGCGTCCTGATGCTCAAACGTTTCCTCAGATCTCCCAGAGGTGCATAAATAATTTTACATGCACTCCAAAAGATGTTGCTCGGAATCCGAGTCAAGTTAGCACATCCACTACAATTTTATGTGACGAGGCGAGAGCTGATTTATCCGGACGACATACGGTGCAAGGTGCTTACGTAATTGCAAGGTAGGCTGGCGAATCGCCAGGGCCAACAGTTATAGAGCCGAAAACAAATGCTTCGCTCCACTTGACTGATCTGACAATTGTTTTGGGAGACACCCTATTCAGTCTTGTAACTTTGATGTAACTGTGTCAACCGTTCTCAAAGAGTACAATCTGTTACTACTTAACATTGATATTGATTCTTTGACGTCTTTAAATGGTAACTTCTTACATTTGAGAAACTATATTGAAAAAATCAACGTGAAAGAGATCAATCGGTCGAGGAGAAATGAACAAATGAAAGTTAAAAATGACAACACAAGCGCAAATAATCATCGCTTTTTTGCGACTCTAAATTTGAAAACAGACAAAAACACAGACGAACAAGGAGAAAAGATAGAGGAAGAATTACAAATAACACAGCTCAGTGCTCCAAGTGATTTAAAGAGCTCGGCTGATTGTCGTCGCGAACCGCGCGACTGGGATTCATCTCACGAACGTCTGCCTCTATTTTAACGGGTTTATTTTTAAATCCAAAGGCTCTATTCAATTCTTGGGGATGATAAAAACGTTCCAGTTCGCAATGTTCGAAGTATCACGAGATTATAATGAAAAGTTTGTTATGAATAGTTTTATTATTTTAATATAGATTATAGCTTTTTAATGTTGAACTTAATTGCGGTAGTCTTATGGCTCAAGTTAACTTAAATAGAGTCGTCTTGAAGAAATCCACATTAATTTTTATTTTTTTTTAATATTGACTCTTGGAATGAAAACATGTATTTCATCTCTTACAGCTGTACGTTTTTGTAAACGATTAATTAAACGCGAAAAAAATAACATATAATAAATATTTGTTACATTGTACATTCGAAATCTGGAATTTGAAAGGTAAAAACAATATTTGGCATGCAACCAGTACAAATAATACATAGCCAATACAAAAATAGTTTTCATCAATAAAATCGAACCCAAATATTGATGAACAACCACCAGCTGTCAACACCAGCAATACGCATTTTACGATCGAAATAAAATTTATCCGATGCGAAAAAGTAAAAAACAGAAAAACAGTGGAATATCCTGCACATAAAAATACTTTACGGGGGATAAATATTGCTGACGGAGCCGTAAACGAAACGCGGGTAAGGGACAATGCAAAGGGATACGTTTTGGGAATATCTAAACTTTCTAACACAAAATGTGTATTGAAATAAATAGAGGAAATAAAAAATATTGACGCATTGAGATGATAATGATACAGGTAGTGACGATAATGACGGTTTTGTTCTGTGTTTTACGACTGGTTCTTGAATTTTGAAACCATTATTCATAGATCTAGATCTAAAACGAAAACCAAAATTCATGGTTTTGATAGTTTTATTGGTGATCGAAACTACAATCCGGAACAAAATAGTTTCCGCGTGAGAGAAAACAATCAACCACCGCAACAAAACAGTGCTAGAGAATTTAATTAAATTAATTATTAACAGTATAATGAATATTAATGACATTATCGCTGTTTCAATTACGGACATTATACTAATGACCGCACTCTTTAAACTACAAATTACTCCATTTAAAAAAGTATAAAAGAAAACCTTAGCTGTTACAACTCGTTAAAATAGACTTAGAAAAAGTGGTGTTTGCATGTGAAAATCCAATTTCATACATACAGTTCTTGAAATCAAAAATGACTCTTATTACGAAGGCGTAAAATATCTAGTAGTTGCATGAATTTGTTGCATAAATATAACTTAGTGCATTAAAAATGACAGCCAAATGCTGGTTTTATTAAAACTACTAATTCTAGTAATCGCATGTAGTATTTTCCTCGATTTATTTTGCAGAAAAGGCAGTATTGTTTCTAACGGTAACTGACGTGGTAAATATACAAGGTCTATTACGAGATTTTCACTTATTAATTAAATATTAATTTGTACTGAAAGTAGGTTATTTTCTATAACTCGTCTATTACTGTTCTTATAATCTATTTTTACTGACTTCAAACAAAAGAGGAGGTTCTAAATACGACTGTATAATTATTTATTTATGCTTGAATTGTTTATTATAGTTGAACCGATTTTGATGATCCTTTTTAAATAGTTAAAATTAAATCTTTACATGTAGATCATTTGACATTTTTAGAATCGTAATATATATCTTACAGACCTGAGTCAAAGATACTCTAAAACATTTTTTTAATTTAATTTAGACTAACAAGTGGTTGAAACTTGGAAATATCCGTGAAGATATGAGAAAAAAATGCGTAATAACAATGGTATAATTATATGTCACCTAAACTATGTCAACAAATAAATAAACTTACTGAACTCCAAAGTATGCATAAACATGAAAACACACGCCAGTACATGTATGCCTACAAAAGTCTGAACAATGTTTAACTTAATGTATTCACGATATAACAATTTTTAAGAGCAAAATCAAAATTGGTTGCTTAGAACTACATAATTTAAAAAAGAACCAATGACAAAGAACAGTTATCGACCTAAAGACTAGTCAGAAGTGTCGTACAGAATACCAAGAAACCAAGAAAAGTCTTAATCTAACCCGTTGATAATTATGTTCCACTGCACCTGGTGTAGTGGCGAATAAACAAGGCGACAGTGTTGCGTGCGGGCAGAGATAGGAGATAGCAGCTGAGCTATTATTCTAAGACCTCGGGTTGTTTAACTAGCTAGGAACAGTGCTGCACTTTATGGAGACTAAGTAATTCGAGCCAAATTTGGATACTGTTGTTTCAGGAGTTAGACAAATTAAAATTTGAGGTATTGTTCGCGATGAAATTTTATTGCTTGAGTAAAGGAATTTCATTAAAAGTGTAAAAAATATGATAAAATTTTAACACTGAAATCACTGTTAGAATTATCACTTGCATAAAAAAATATTTTATAGATGAAAACTTAGAAAAATGAGTATGAAAATATATGTAACATGCATCATCATTCATGTTTAACTTGGAATATTTACAATATAACTTAAATACGTAGACGTTATGAAATCACGAAGACCACGAATTGAAGTAAAAGAAAAGTAATAACTTCTAAACAGAAGTGGAATTTTCGTAATATTATTCAAAAAAGGAATTAACATTAGCCCAAAAGTGCCATCGTAAAGTAGGTCACTGTTCAAACCAATCAATCCAAAACTAATCTCTTTAACACTAAAAACTGCTGAGAAATCATAGCTCATTAATTTCAGCGCTCCACAAACAACAATTAAAGACGAATGCAAATTTAGCAACAGATTTGCCAAAAGAGCTTGATGATATTTCGGGTGTTAGCATTGAAATCGTCTGTAATTAAAATTCTTTACACTTCCAACGCTACGAAGGTCTTAATTCCAATGACTGAAAAGAAGGTTAAGCCTCCGCTATCCGCTTATACCTTTTTGTTTGGCGATATTCCAAACCAACAAAACACTGGCCCTGTATACACTGATACCGTGGAAGCCGGTTCAGGTGAATTAGTATGTTTATATTTGATTTTAAAACGGCAAACGGTTAATCCTAAGCTTATGAATCGTGCAAATTGTCGTACGTTTGCGTTATTGCTAAACGTTGTACATGACCTCAGTTGCGTAAAATATAACAAGATAATACCATTAGCAGAATTTGTAGATGAGATATTTTGGGTAACAATTTTTGGAAGGTATTTTTAAAGCATAGAATAATCTTTTTTAGGCACATTATAAACATGTATGTCAATTAAACCTTCGAAGATTTTATTTAATGAGAAATTATAATACAACATCCATAAATTAAAGGTTGTACAACGAGTATAGTTCGCTCGGGAAGGTACCAACCGCACACCTATTTCTAACGTGAAGCAGTTCCAGCGTTTCGGTAGAAGGGTTTTATACGATTCGACCATCTTAGTCCTCGGAAGTAGCTACGCATCAGTTATTGACTTCAGTTAGAATTCATGTTCTATATGAAGTTGCTTACAGATGTACATGAGCGGCAGTGGCCACTTGCCATAAGTTGAACTGCAACTTGCTTCTTGCATTTTATAGAAAAACAACATAGGGTAAACCTAAAAAATAGACTAGTTTCATGATATAGATAAAGAAAATCATGTGTTCAATTATATTGAAATACGACATTTAAATACATACTAAATGACATTGGAAATGTTTAAGTAGGTGCCACATTTTATATACGGCTACCCTCTCATATAAACGAGGCACGTAAAATGTTAACATCTAAGGTGCAAGGTGACGTCCCGAGCGCACTCAAGTCGGAAAGGAAATTGGAGAATGTAGCGGTTGGGAATATAACTAAAATGAAGAATTTTGTGGTCTAACATATCACTGGCATGAAGAATATTGTGGCTGAACATAGCATCGGAATGAAAATTGTGGTTGAACATATCACTGAAATTGAGCTTGCGGTGTCGGCGCCTCAGACGAAACTCTTTGATGTCTGACTTATTATTTGATAAGTCTTCTTGTTGTTGCGTTGAGTAAATAGGATTGCTACTTTATCTTGTCTCGATGTTAGATTTGAAGACTTGTTTTTCGAAACGACGAGAAAATTTTCAAAAGTTAAATAAATGTTACAGGTACGTGAGGTATTTCTGAATTATTTGTACCATAAAGTTTTTCAAATGGTTAAGTAACATTTGTTAAGTACAAATTGGTGGATATCAGAGTGCTTGATCAATCTAATGTTAGTGCAAACAAGTAACAAACGAATAAATATCTAATATCGCTCGACAAAATTGATTTCGAATTCTGTTCCTCTTGGGAGTACTTATTCTGAAATCTGAATCTAAAATAATCTGTACTGCAATTAATATTTTTCAATAATATTACCCGAATTGTTCTCTCGTCTGATTTGTTCTCCTTCGTAGTAATTAAAATAATCCACTGTAAAGCTCATTCAAAAGTACTTTCCCATATAAAACAATAATATCCTTTAAATCTCTCGAAAACATCCCACAAAACCGTTCCCCTAGTTCTTAACTATTGTCCATCCAATACATTTACGTATGACAAAAGCATCCAATAAACAATTCAACAACAGATTCGGAAATAAAATATAAGCGTGCATAAAAAGCCCTTTATCTCCCAATTAGCGTACCAGTACAGCGTGGTTAATTGGTGTAGATTCGTTCGTTTATTCGTCAAGCTATATCAGAGGGGGACGGTCAACAGTCATTTGTTTACGTTGAGAGCATAGTTGATAGCTTCGGCTTCCCCTTTTGTTAACATAGCACTGACTTATTCGTCTGGTGGTTTATCTATTTTTGGGTTTCGGGCTAGTGAGGTTAACGGGTTACATTTTTTGAAATAAATGTAAAGTTTTTATTCAGAGTATCTATTCCGACGAAATATCTTATGAAACGGTATTCGATTGAAATCCACAAATAGTTAAGTAAACGCTTAATACACTCATAGCCTCACAGTAGAATTTTCTCCTGTGTCGTGGGTGCGATGGACGCACAAAGACGAATACACCCAGACCCAGAACAAAAATCTAAACCCATCATTCACATTCTTTCTGGCCGGAGATCGAAGCCGGGACCCACTGCATGTTAGACCGGTATAACGACCGCTCCGCCACGCGCTTCGTCAAAATATGTAAGGACTTTCTATACCTACTAAATAACTATTTATATCTTACCTAATACCTTTCACATGATTTTCGTTTATGAACAACAGACAAAAAACTCCATAGTAAACTTCTTTCATAGAAAAAGTTATAAAAATGTTTTGTGTTAGTATTGTATCATATAGTACCAGTCAACATGGAATAGGTAATCGAAATCTAAGCTACAATTTATTGGGATTGACACCTCAAAAAATAATGTTAGAGCCCTACAAAACAATTAAAAATAACATATAATGTTAAATAATATAAAATGTTTAACGCTATGTAAAAGCTAACACTTATTCAAGAACTATTGATTAAGTACACGAAGGCATCTTTCTGGAAACTGCATAATTTAGTTAGGTATTTCTAGTTTCCTTTAGATTCATACATAACATACGATCTATCAATGGCTTTCGATACATTGAACACGTGAAAAGTTATGCGGAACTCGATTCTATTGAAATTTAAGTAAAACTTTTATATATTGTAAGGAATGGATGTGAATAAAATTGATACTTAAAAAATTGTAATGGAGATGAATTTTGTTCTTGATTTGATAATTTGATTGGAAGACTGATGATGAACATTTTGAAATCATCCTAAATAAATTCAAGATGATAAAGAAATTATTGTAATGTCAGCAGTGTGTTGCTGTTTTTAAAGAAAAAAAATATGCTTCCATTAAAAACCCGCAATGTAGGTTATCATTTTTAATACATCGGAGGCAGCGCACAAGCTGGCACTCTAGGTATTGATAGGCGGCCATAGCTCTGTAAAAAATTTCGAAAATTGTTCACAAATGGTGGAGAAATCGATGAACGTAATAAAAGAATACATACAATCGAACATAGAATCACCTCCTTTTCGAAGTTGGTTAAAAATGGTACCATCCCATTCGGTATATATTTTGAATAACTTTATTGTGGCATTAAGCAGGTTGAACTCTTTGTGGTTCGACTCTGATCTTATCTGGGGTTGATTACAGATGTCCATGGGATGCAGTTGCCACTTACTATTACGTAGACTGCAAGCGCGTTTGCTTCTTCCATATTATGAGAAAAAAAACCTTCTGATTTGTCTGTAATTATTTTGTTACATCTTTTGTTCGTTTGTTCTTTTCCTGTTATAACATTAATCATATTTATCTATCCCCCTAAAACTAACTTTCTCAAAATCGCCTGTAAAATGCACTTCGGTAGCAAATCCAGTATCAACGGCTCTCGTCGCATTAAGCGCCACTGAAACGGACTAGCAATAAATCGGTTGCAGCCGACGGTGAAATATTTTATGGGACACCGTTCTGCTCTATTCTACTCTGTTTGATGAAATTTCGAACAAGGTGGCTGTTTAAGTTCGATTTTCGTTCATCCATATATCCATCGGCACATACAGGTTTGTAAAAAGGCCTAGATTTACATCTAGACATAAAAGTGACGTTAGAACAATGTCCCTCACGAAACGAGGTATTTTTTTGTAAGAGATAACCGCAGGGGCGTAGCTATCGCCGTATATGCCGTATCAATTATACGGGGCCCCTAGCAACGGGGGCCCAACGTGCGTAAGCAAAAATTATTAAAAACTTCCCAATTTTGGCAGATGTATAATTATGATGATCAAATATTTATTTTAATTTTATTCAAATAACTTTACTCTCCCTGAGGGCCCCCACACAATTTTATACGGGGCCCAGCCAAGGCACGCTACGCCACTGGATAACCGTAAACAATGAACTTCCCTTAATAATCTATATCTATACAATATATACAAATAAGGTGGTGTGTGTTTGTTTGTAACTCAATCACGCTAGAACCAATGATTCGACTTACAAGAAAAACTGAATGGATGTAGATTATTGCCCTGGTCACCCTATTTACTTATATCAATATTGTACAAAATGTTTAAGGATTTTGAAGTATTTTTCAATACAGTTACATTTTCCTTGTATGAATGTAACCGAAATCGTAAATTTATAGTATATAAATTCAAGATTTTGATTTTAAGTTAAACTTGCAGATTATTAGATTCTATTCAGTATTAGGCGCCAATGTAACGAAACTGCCCCAAATCAGTGAGTTGCTTTTGACATTTAAATATTTTAAGGGACACTGTAACTATTGAAATTTGATGTTAATGATAGTTCTTAGCTTAAAGTTTTTTATTTTTTGTATATTTCATACCCGCCACTTTTTATATAATTTTATAGCTACTAATGGTAAGTGTAATTAAAGAGATTTTAAAATTGACGACCCGCGTGGCGGAGCGGTCAACATGCGTCCTACTTGCAATGAGTACCGGGTTCAATTCCCGGCCAGTCAGATATCTGAATGATGAATTTAGATTCGATTCTGGGTCTGGGTGTTTGTGTATTCGTACCGTGTGTAAGTACCGTGAACACACAAAGGTTCACGGTACTTACGACACAAGAAAAACATTAGTGTAGGGCTATGAGTGAAGAAAGCGGTTTTTATCATTATTACAAGACTCCGTGTCAGTCGATAGCAAAAAGACAATTATTGGAAAAATTGTTTATACTTACATTTCATATTTACATGAAAAATCTGATAATATAATCAGATGATAATTTAAAAGATCTTTGACTATACAATACTTATACACATTTGGCTGAAATATTTGAAAACTCATCGTTTACTATTTAAAAAACTACCTACAGCCCTTTCCGATCTAAATTACAAAAAAAACCTAGAAAATGACTTCACGTACTCGTACTCGTCTTAAATTAAAAATCTTATTTCTACATTTCCAAAGCCACCTCACGTTCTGAAACGTTATTAAAATCCCTCGTGTGTGTTTGACCTCCGATACTGAGAGTTTAAAAATAGCTACGTGAGAACTATTTTACACAGGTGAATGTTTAATAAGTCTACAAGATATTTCTATAAATTTTTTATGTAATTTTTATTATTTTTTCTTTGTTGTTTACTGTTTTGTTTTGTATTATATGTAGTAGCATTAGTAGCATTCTAATGTTCAATTTCGATTTACTTATTGAAATTATACTTCTTCAGGCGCATTATCAAAAAAAATATGAGAGTGAAATTTTTAGAGTTGTCAGACAAAAAGTAACAGTATGAAGTTGCAGCGGTTGTAAATTACCTTCTACTTATACAGACTCCAGCGTATACTCGTAGCGTGTTTCAGAATTAAGTACACCGCCATCTACTGTATACATTCCGTGTGTATTATTTATTGACATAAATATTTAAAAATATTTTTATCTTGATACGCCAAAGGAGTATAACTTTCAACGCGTGTACATAAGTTCATCCACACTTTTTTTTGTATTCCATACTCTTTCCATTTCCTGACTAATTTGTCAGGATTGTTAATTACTAATTTGAAATTGTTAATGTACTGTCCTGACTCCGTTTTTGTCCTAATTAACATTCCTAATAATTTCCGTAGCAGTATGTGTTAATTAGGCAATTTCACTGTATATATTGTTTGGTTTGTTAACCGTTCTATAATTGAAATACCAAAATTTCCATACAAGTATTTTTTTAACGAAAATAAACAATATTAACCTTATTTAAGAATTTTCCTAGGAAATCAATCAATGCTCAATTAGTGCTATTAGTTTAAGGGAAATAAACGGGACATATTTAGATTACTTTTACTTGATTTGAACATAGTAATCTTTCAATATATTTTTTACTCATAGTAAAGATGAATACTTGTATATGTTGTATGTCCATTACTTTGGCACACGCTAGAGCCCAAACGGCTTGATTGTAACGTACGACATATGACTAGAATCGTCTCAGTTTGTAGAGTGATATATACTTATAATACTTTCACATGGCTATTTGGACGAAAACTCATATAAACCGGTAAATTAAATATACCATGTTTAACAAAAGCAACTTTTAAGCAAGCAAATTCTAAGCAACATTATAATAGAGCCATAACTCTTAGTTAGCTCATTTTTTATGGAATAAACGTGTTTATAAACTGAGCCGCCTGTTTATTTTTTCGGTTTTAATGTTAGCACTTGTTCCATGCCCCAATTTGTCGCAGTTCCCACGGGATTTGTCTTCTTTAAGATTAAGATCATTTTGGTAATGGAAGTCGCCCTCTTTTAAATTGTCTCATTATTATAATTATTTTATAAATTGAAATAGCAAACGAGCATGCAGTCCACCTGATGGGAAGTGGCTACTGCCGCCCACAGACCTAATAATGGACCCCAGATAAGATCAGAATCATACCTGATGTTGACCACAGATGTGTTGTTACTCCTGAGGACTAAGTTAGAACGCCTCTGAAACTGATACGGATCAGAACCACCAGTGGCGGTTGTGTTACCAGAATTGAAGCACAAAGAGTTTTCCACCTTCCACTTACATTTAACTACTCATGTTAATAATACCTACCATATTAAAATGTTAAAAAATATATTTATGATATTTTCTTTTTTTATAAATATGAAGCAGCAAACGAGCAAGCAGCCCACCTGATGGTAAGTGGTTACTGCCGCCCATGGACGTTTGTAAGCAACTTCATATAGA
>DWNE01004872.1:0-14636 GCA_018249875.1 Cecropterus toxeus | reverse complement strand
ATTCGGAAACTATTAAGACTATAGAGTTGAAACTTGGTAGTTAAGTGTATTCTGTAAACCGCTTTCCGAATTTGGTAGAAACATAAAAAATATATTAAATTTAAGGGGGGCTACCCATACATGGAAATGAAACTCAAAAAAATATTTTTCACCATACATACACGTGTGGGGTATCAATAGGAAGGCCCTTAAAATGACATTGAGGTTTCTAAAATCATTTTTTTTATTGTCGATTGTTTGAGAGATAATTCCTTTTAAAGTGGTAAAATGAGTGCCCCCCCCCCCCTCTAATTTCTAAACTAAGAGTGTTAAAAATTTGGAATAAACATATTTTGTAGAGGTTAAGGAAAACTTTCAACGAAAATTGGTTCGAACAAGTTATAGTCAACAGTTTTTGAGACACAGCACTTTTTCAAAAACTGAATAACATAATTTTATAAATCATACAAACTCTATGAAAAACAAACTTATGGTGGTAGTTAGAAAACTGTTCAACTTTATTTATTTATTTTTGCAAGAGTTATATTTTCTATTCAAGATTTATGAATGATAATGCTACGGAACTCTTCGCCTGCGAGCCCGAGTCGCACTTGGCCGATTTTTATTGAGTCATGCGGTGTTAAAACTTAAGCGACGTTATGTTGTTTTTTTTGGGTTCCATACTCACAGAAACCACAGAAAACGAAATCACAGAAACATCTCACAACAATTTTTATGACATAAAATTAAATGATGGTTTTCACTACACTACAAAGTTTATTTATTTCTTTTCAGTACATTGAAATAAAAGCTTGTTTTTAAAAACTATTATCCTAGTATTAATTTATTTGTGTAATAATTTATTGAATTTTTTTTACAGGTAAGTCCTTTAAAAGTGGATTGATAATATTACTAATAGTTGATGAAAAATAATCATCATTTGTCACTTCAAGCTGGTAAGTAATTAGTATTCATTGATATTATTATTTTAGATTATAGTTTTCAGTGTAATGAATAGTACCTTGGATCTACCGAACAATTATTATAGCCTTTAGTACATTAACACTACATCTATATTTTCAATATAACCAAATTATATATATATAAACATTTGAACATTTTTTTTCCATTATTTTTCTTTGTAAAATTTTAAATTAATATGATGAATATGAAAAAAAATTCATATATATATGATTTTTTTTCTACGACAAATTATTACTGAATAATCAATAGCTCTACTAAAATTATTAAAATTCAAAAAGGAGTACAGCGTCATTTAGTTGTTACGCTGATAACTGCTATCGTAACGCATTTTCGTTTCATCGAGTTTTAAAATTAACCACTTCTCGAAAAGTTCAACTTTGATTAACAACAGATATTAATTGCTGTATATTTTTTGTCAGGTAGTAAAACCAGTGTAGTTCGACCTGTGAGGAACTACCGCCACCACTATTTCTAGCGTGGATCACTTCTTGCGTTTCGTTAGAAGGGTTGCCGGCTCATTTATTTATAAGGTGACCGACATAGTGTAATAGAACACCTGTTCTATATGAAGTTGCTTACAGATGTCCACAAGCGGCAGTAACCACTCATCATCAGGTGGACTACATGCTCGCTTGCTACTTCAGTCTGATAAAAAAATATATATCTTAAAACAGCATAAACTGACAGTTCGTCTCTTCCGCCGCCTTTTCTCTAAACTACGCTACAGATTATTACACGATTTTCATGAAATTAAGAATACCTGCACAAAGAAGGATATTTTCTACATAAAAATTTTAATTTTATTCGAAATGGCTGAACTGAATACGCGCGGCCAATAAGCTTCAAAGCTACTTGGAATCCACTATTTTGGTTCAAAAAACAGAAGCGCCCAGCTCCATCAATTACAAGCAAAACAATGAACATGTTACTACCATTGGAAAGAGCTCTCGATTACTAAGACCGCCATTAATCTCACTTGGAACGTTACCGCCGAATTAATTATCCCCTGACCATACGATTTAATGGGTTTCCTGAGGGACTCTGAGGTTCCCGATTAAATCACTACTTCTCATAGGGCGATTTATAGTGACCAGTACTGAACCGGGATGTAGAAGGGTAAGCTGGAAGTGCCAAGCAAATTGGGTTGGAAAATATTGCTGTTTTGTATGGAATACTGCACAACTAAAAATTATCAATTTTAAATTAAGTTACAATCGAAAAATTGATGCTTTAACCGCACGGTTGTTAATTACATTTTCATGTTTATTATTTTAACTTCTGACAATGAAAAGATAAAAACAAAAAGCATTTGTAAAATTTATATCTGGTTGTTGGTAAACGTCGCGTTTGTTGTGTTTTTATTCATGCAAAGCAATGATATTGACTAACCATATAAACTGACAAAGCCAGGATATTGTTTTTTATAATATATAAAAGCCACTGTAGACAAACACTTCCAACAATATCCTTAAAACATAGACATGTACTTCGTAGACTTAGAAAGAACCAAGAAAAACAATTTTTCAATTATTTCCCTTAACTATTGACGTGCTTACATTAGAAAAGACTATCTGTGCCGAGGTTTTACACGCGTTTACAGATTGTAACATCACTTGTAATAACTTTCGATAGAATAAATAAATTTTAATGAAATGAAACCACCATATTACCACAATGTAGAAACTATGCATAATACTGTCAATTCCTTTAATTTAATTTAGTTTGATGCGATTTCAAACTCACAGACTAATAATTGACAGAAACTTACAAAAATAATGACATTTCTATTACACCTTATTAATTATATCAGTCCTCCAAACCGTTTCATTAGCAAATATATAAGATATACAGATATGCATCAATACTTTTGTTATATATAACATATTAGATATCAAACACGTAAAACAGACCGGCCTGTCCACGCGTTACTTCCAGTTGTATTTATCGGTACGCACTTAACCTCTGCCCCGGACTCGCCGGGACGATTGTTAATCTGAACTTAGGTGTACTTTTCACCTTGCCCATTCCTTCTATGGGTCCTGAGCCGATCTTAAATTTGTTCTCAGGCTTGCTACAGGGTGTATTTTTGGGCCTCTTTTGTTTGGTACTTTGTGTGCACAGTTTCTTTGATTTTTTTATAAGTATGAAGTACCAAATGCAGTCTATATATAATTATATATGTGGTCACTGCCATGGACTTTTTTTTTTTGACTTTGAAAATCGTCTTATGCCGCGGCGTGACGTCGCTGCATGGTGTAAGGTCTGCGGGCCTCGAGGAACCCCTCTTTACACGGGCAATTCCCTCAGTGGATCAACTTTCCAACGGTGTTGTTAGCTACCGTTAGGTAGCGCTGGAAATTTGCGTCTTCAGTGGCCGCGCTATGCCGCTATTACAGACTTAGGCGCCCTGGTGGTCGGCGACACCAGTACCTCGAACACACGAGGGAGCGAAACTGCTATGGACATCTGTAATCAACTTCATGCATAACGGAGGTTTTACCTGCATTTAAGTACAGATGCGTTGCTACTCCTGAAAACTAAGATGGTCGCCTCATTGGAAGGCACACCCTTCACAACAAAACGTATGAACTAATTCACACTAGAAATTGGCGTATGATGGTGCCTCCCCGAAACACTCTTTCTACCATTTAGATGTGTCTTATCTTGAATAATAATCCTTTACGTCGTCATAATTATGCTTTTTATTAGTCGACAATCAATTAAATATGCTACAAGAACGTTTATCCTGAAATCTTTGCCTATACTTTAAAAATGTTTAAGTTAAAAATTAATTTCCTAAATTTTAATGCAGAAGCGACAATCACATATCCTTGATTCTAATCTGTAATTCAAACGTCAAATTCGGTATCTCTTATACCTCTCTTGAGGTGACATTTAACCCAAATAAGCCCAGTATAATCAGATACGATAGCGAATTTCTCCACTTAAACTTTAACCTGAAACGGCTTGACAATTTACCTTGGCTCCTATAAGAGCCTTAACCAAATATTGTCACAATTACGAGATAGCATCAGCCTGTAAACATGCGACCGAAGAGTGGAGCCCTTAGGCGTATATCTTTAGGGCTACCGGCCTTATTTCGGTTACGGCTCAATTCTAAAGATATCAGCGTGGTCGTTAAAGCTTGTCGAAAATTCGAAATATTGTTATTTGCTGTGTGGCGTTAGTCTTCAATATCACTTGATCTTGTCCCGTGAAAGTTGTAGGAGACGACTAAGGGCAAAAATCCAGGAGTAGGTCGGTAGCGTCTACCTGTATAACATTACACATTCAACACCTTCAATGAAATATTTTGATCGGAGTTCACCACCCACTACCGTTACCAATATGCATGATTAGGTGCGTTAATAATATTCAAAAACAGTAGAGAAAGCGTATGTACAGGACTTGAAAAAGCTGATAGATAGTTTTGGTTTACTCTTTAATATAAGTTATATATTATAATATAACATTATAACATCCATTTAATTTATTTTTCCTAAGTGCTGTTTTATTATCCCTTTCTGTTCGATATTGATTTTGAAAAAGAAAAGATTCGTTATGCTCAAGGCTTTGTCTTCGAATTTGATTTCCTCCCCACATGGCGCTGCTTATGCACAGTTAATTAAATTTGAATCAAGTAATCCCACAATCGAAAAGGAAGCCTTAAAACCGCGGGCCGCTCCTCACAAACACCAAGACGCTGCTCGCCTTAAGATCGCTTTATTGCCAGTCCGGATGGACTTCTGCGATGGATGGCAGCGAATGTAAATTTACTGTACGGGACCGGACGCGAGGAGAACGAGGATTGTTTTGTTTTTGGACTCCCTGAGCGGGGGAGCCGTTGGATCATGTCTTGGGGGCGTAAAGGCTTTATCGTGTGAAGAAAGGAGTATTAAATACATAATGTAATCTCTGCGATTCTTATAAATAAAAGTTGTATGATTTGTAAGTTTAATTTGTTTTTTTTTTAACATTTTCGGAATTCGCTAAATTAACGCAGAATCATGGACTTTTTTTGAAGTAGAATTAGTATTGAAGAGTAGAAAATTTTAAGTTCTCCAGAACCAATTTGAGCGATTTAAATAAATCTTAAAAACTACCTTAGAAACAATCGCCACCCCTATTCGAAATTGCAACTATCTTAAAAGGAGTAGTTTCGGGGGTTCAATCGCGTGTCGGGAAGCATTCCGGCCTTTGTTTAGACGTGTTAGATCGATGTGCCTAATGTATAGGTTTGGAAACACCGCCGGTTAATTTGCCTCGCGTCCATTCGTTCCGATTGCGAACTTATTTATGCGAAGGAGTGAGCGTGTTGCTCGCTTTACTGTAGGGGAGATGAGATGGACTGCTCAAAGATCTTGATTCGAACGAGGATAATTAGCTTGATATATGTAGTTGTGGATTAATTGTTGCTAACTGTATTGTATATTGGGATAGAATTGTTGTTGGTTCCACTGCATCAACATCTTTTCTGTACACATTTATTTTAAGCAATTCTAGCGCTTCATTCAGAGGGTCTCATTGCCGGTTTATTTATATATAAAGCAACTATCCCAGTCCTCAGGAGTAGCAAAGCAATCTTCAGATAGAACCCCTGTTCTATATGTGGTTTCTTAAAGATGTCCATGGGCGGCAGCAGCCACTTAGCAGCAGGTGGACTGCATGCACGTTTGCTACTTCATTCTTATAAAAATAAACAGTCCTCCTAAGCCGTGTTTTCTAATTATATCTATCTTCTATCTTTCTATCATCATGCTGTGTTCTACGCATACAAGCGCAGCTGAGATTTCACGCGATATTTTTATTTTATTCTTTATACACACAACCGTGTCTTCTACAATACCTTTATTACAATCTTCTTCCATAATATCGTAATGTAACGTTAATATATCTTCTATTTAGAAACAATAAGTTCATATACACTCAATAATCGTTAAGCTTACTTATTATGGTTGACTCCTAGTCCCGTCTTCAATAAATGGTCCTTCGCATCCGGATTCCTCCCTCGGAACATTAGCCCGAGGCTGCTCCCTTTGTCTGCCGATCGCCTTGGGACACCGGCTTCCTCAGGATTTTAATTAGTGATGCCTGAATAGTGTGTGATGAACTCGATGTATTAGAGATATTGGTAGGTTTTAGAGGATTCAGTGAAGTTCAAAGCGGTGCCTAGATTGCATACGTCTTGTTAGTACATAGACTAGCTATGACACGCGGTTTTTGTCTGTGGTTTAAAAAAGGAAACATAACTTAAAATTCTAATAATTTTAATAATAAATGGATTTTAATTATTATACAATAGTATATTAAGACCTTTATTTGTGTAGTTTTTAGATTGAAGCTATTTCAAGCACACAGATTTTTGCTAAAAAATTAAATTTTTATTTTATTTGCATTAAAATTTGTATTTTATCTATTCTCATTCGTCTGGCTCACTTTCACATGAAGCAATAATATTCGGAAGTATACGGGAAGTAGTAGTCTGTGAGAGACTTCAGGTAGAACCCCTGCTCGATATGAAGTTGCTTATTGATGTTCATGGGCGGCAGTGACCACTTACCATCGGCTGGACTGCATGCTCGTTTGCTAATTCATTATTTATAAAAATGATTGTAATTTGTCTACGTGCTGTTCAGTTTTGCCTATATTGATAACTATCTATCTCAAAATCTATCTGAATGAAGTTGTACTGGACGACGAAAATAGTTTTTTTTAAATTATTATTTGACTTATATTGTGACGTAGGTAGTCTAAGTCTAACCATGAATTAGTTTTCTGAATATTATCTTACGATTATTTTTAAATATAATGGCGATAGCACTAATGTAAGGTAAAAATAGGTGTTTGTAGCATTTCAGTGAAACAAAAAATTCTTTCTAACCGTAGATGTGTATTCATTTTAAATATAGTGAATTTTTCGATAAGTCCGCGTCCAATCCAGACGAATACTGTTGGAGCAACTTAAGCCTTGCTAAGATGGGCGCGGAACCCACCCCACGCCCACCGCCCCCCACTCAGGTCTTAGCCACATGAGTAAATGTACGTACAGAGATTGACGCACCTACAACTGTATCGTGGGTTTGGGTGTTTTCTGTATTTATCACTTATATCAAGCAAAATGTCATAACAACAAAGTATAGAAAAAGAGTTGGAATTTTATTCATAGTTATTATAGAGCAGATTGGTATTTGAAAGTAGCAGATAGTTTAGAAGAATTGCCACATTCTTTGCCACATTTAAGCATTACAATTCAGTTTCAAGACTAGCAATATTTCTGTTGCCTTAGGAAGGTAACCCTTTTATAAATTATCATAATTGTGACGAAAAATCAGGAATCTTCTATTCCAGACTTAACTAATATCTTGTAGACTCGTTTGCTTTTATGTTATAGAATCTTAATAGAGAGTCGAAACGTGTGTAGTGTTACCACAAAGCTCAAATATTAGTCAATAGATTTGATTTTTTGTACACAACGTTTCATTTCTATATAAGATTGATTTCATATACGTGTTATCCTGAAATTCCACAAAATTACAGAATCTGCTATAACTGTATCGCGGCTTACGTATTAACGAGAATCATAAAGTTTCCCCGTGACCACAGTCTACGTAATTGGGTCCAAACATCGGCAAAAACAAATTTAAAAAAATACATATTATAAGTGGAAGTTGCATAAAACGGATCAAATTTGCGATAATATAATTTTGAAATATAGTACAATAAACAATTAAAATGTTTTTATCTACTAATTTTATAATTACATATTAATGCAACGCTGTGGTTAGTCTAAGTACCGGCTAGCAATTCTACCCGAGCGTGTGTTCGTGTTACCTAGTGCGGGCAGCTCGATGTGTAAGCCCAGCGGCGTTCATTAACTCGGCATGTTAAGCCGATGATCGCACATGGAGCCGCTAACGCTCGCCGACCTGGACCCGATTGAGGAACCAGGATTACGTACATTTGATGGACGTCTTTTTGATGTGCGACGCCTATACTATCATGATACACGTAATTGAGAGACTTATGTCATGACTCGTATATAATAATAGTAAGGCGTTTTACAGTCATAGCCCTATACGAATTGGTTAATCGTACGAATACACAACTCAAACGGAGTACAGAAATGTAAACTCATCATTTTGATACCGGTTTGGCCGTGGATCGAACCCGAAACCTAGTTTGTGTCAAACCACTACAGTGAATGCTCCACTACGCGAGACATCGACATCATACGATAATGCTTTATTTTGTAGACATTGGCATGAGTAATGCTAAATTAAAATAATGCCGAACTAAACAAAGCAAATAACCTAAATAAATAAGGTGTAAACTGTAAATAAATAAGGTGTTGATATGAATAATTAAAAATTCCGTTCAAGTTTGAAGCGATGTTTATTGTAGCGACGACTGTCTATTTTATCTCGCAGTTTTGAAAATATATTTTAAGATGTAAAAGGAGGCAAAAGGACATATTCTACGTGAATATTGATACAAAGCGACACAAATGCTCACCTCTACTACACTAAAACAAGGTAAAAATCGAAATAATGTTATCTAAAGAACTTTTCATTAGCTAAAGTCGCGAAATTTTAATATGAATCACAATAAAGCTGACTAAAACAAAAAATAAACTACACACCAATATGAAAATTTCTGAATATGAACATTGTTATTCTTCATATTCTCGCCTTTGTTTCAAAACTAAGGTAAAAAGTAGTGTTCATTTAGCATATTGCTAGATTCGAATTTTTATTTCTCGGTCGCTTCCGGCAGCCAGTATAAATTTTGCACAATTTTGCATTCCGATTTTGCGTCTGCACTTACACGAACGAATTCAAAATGGCGTCATGTAAAACGTACATCGAATACTTGAGACTCGTTCTTTTCCCGCCTCCGAGTGTCGTTGGCGGCATTAAATCTTAATAAAACCCGTCATGCATCACGATGGAGCCCTTTGATTTCTCACTCGGCAAACCGCGTCTCCGCATATCAAAGAAAATCACAACTCTTTTCATTGCGCGCCGATAGAATGTTCACAAAAGCCACCTTAATTGATCCCCCCTTCCCCCCACCGGTTTTAAAAATCCAACCGGGCGGGTGATGTGAAACGGCACGGGAGGGACCTCGATACAGTGGACAGTATACCTTCAATTTACTAATACAAATAAGCGAGACTTTGGTCCTTCGCCCCCGGTCTAGCTACTACGCTTTGAAAAGGAGGCGCCCATTGTGTTCTACCCTCAATCGTGGTCTCGATTATCGAAAAGAAAACACTCATCTATATTTTAAATAATGATCAGGCGACGAGAGGTCGGGCGGGGGCGAACAATTGAGTGGAGTGATGGATTGTGTAGGACACCGCCAATAAAAGCTTTGTAATGCTGTCGCCCTTACATTTTTTTAGGATAGGTACAAATAAGAGGACAATATGTTTTCTTTAGACAACGAGCGAAGATCAATTATTTCAAGGGGATCTTTTCCAATTATTACTGAAAACAATGCGTCCTGTGTTTTGATGTTCCAAGCTTTTATTATAAAAATAAAGTATATAATTTACCACAGTGTAGTCAGATTTTCCTCACGAAGACAAGTCTATATGTCGCCGTATTCTAGTTTC
This sequence comes from Cecropterus toxeus, assembly GCA_018249875.1. Lineage (NCBI taxonomy): Eukaryota > Metazoa > Arthropoda > Insecta > Lepidoptera > Hesperiidae > Cecropterus > Cecropterus toxeus. The sequence goes on along the minus strand of DWNE01004872.1, from coordinate 5,056 downwards.
AAGAATCTATGTTAATATGGATATTGTTATGATTAATAAATTCCGTACACCTTTGAAGAGATATTTATTTGACTATCTATCGATCAGATTTGTATTGAAAACCTCTTTTAAGATGTAAAAGTACTAAAAGGACAATTTAGTGTGTTAAGGTCTATTATTAGCACTAAGAAATATGTGATGCCAGGATTTTTATTACGTGAAAAATATCCTAAAAAATGTTTGCCAAATGATTCGTTTCATTAGCCCAATTTTCGGACTCATTTCGTTCGGATACGAATTGAAAGGACTTAGCGACATCAACAAACCGTGTACTAGATGAAAAGCGTAAAAAAATCAGCGAACAACTTGTCTGATAAGCAAAACGAGCGTCATAATTAGATTTCACTCGAGCAGCGTTTCTTTCAGTTCTTCCACAATATACCTACTAATCAGGGAACATTCAGAGAAAATATTTTTCCAAGAGCGGGGATGAAATTTAAAAAAAGCGCGTCGACAAACAGCATTTAATGAACGCCCCCCTCCCATACATCATTAACTGGTAGGGGGGTGTAGCACAAACAATCTCGCTCCAGTTTCGCAAGGGACCGGTTGATAGTGCAAGTAGAGTATTCGTTACAGCGAGACCTCGAGTGGTCGCCATTGTGAGTCGAGGACGTCTGCGCCGTTGTGTCCGAGATGTAGATAATTGCCCCCGCTGCCTGTGAAGGGAAAAATGTGCGCCATTGGCTGAGATCATTGTTTCGTGGGTTTCGATACGTGTTGTTTTATTGTTTTGCTGTTTGCTAACAGATAATACGGTATCATTTCGTCAGGTACTTATCATACTGTCATATTTCATATTTTTAATAAAGCGTAAATTTTTACCATTACCTATCAGCTTTTGTTAAATCGATTTGCTTATAGTATAAATTCCTCTCCTAAAAAGATTATCTCATTTGCATTTGTCGTTTTCTCGATTTTTTTTTATTAATATAGTTACTATTAAAATCTTATGATTTTCCTGCCTTAATACGTTGCCACTATAATATAATTCCATAAACTCTGAGCTGTAAACAATACTTTTGGTCCAAAACCAATTACATAGTTCTAAACAATGCCTCTGTCATAAAGTGACTATTAACTGAAAGTTGCTGATAACCCCAAACCTTCCGAACTTGACGATACTTCCCGAATTACCACTTAAGGACTTAGCCATTATAAAACTTGGTATTACACATGTCCTTACAACTTTAATGTGTCTAAAACTCTTTAAGCCCTTTCTTGAGGACTTGTCTCACTGCAAGTTTCATGCGTCTAACTATACAATCGCTGTGAAATCAGAATTATAGTTAATGGTTTTACGTTTCTTTCTTTCTTTCTATCTATTCTCCACAAATACCATTACTTTATTAAACATTAGTATTTACTAAATATGTTATACAGTTCTGTATTCCTCTCCGTATTATTGATTGTAAACACAATATTTAACGAGCAATGTAGTTCACCTTATATCAGGTGATCGTTGACTATTATCGATCACATATTCATATCTATCATTTCAACGATCTTCATTTTAGTAAAAAAAACGCTTTCTACTCATATTGCCCTCAAAAGGATTTTTCCTGTGCCACGGAAACAGAAATTTACATCCATCATTCAGATACCTGTCAGACCGGGATCGAACCCGGAACGGAACCCCCTGCGTGTCAAACCTGTATGCTGTACTGTGGATGTATGGTGATTCATTTAAACTCATCTAATTACCTACAAACTTTAAATAACGAGACAGCAGCTTAGTTTGGGGTGAATGTCCCTTTCATGGCTCACTTTCGTATGAAACGCTTCGGAAATCTTCGAAAGTATCAAGGTATCTGTGATTAACTTCAGTTAGAACGCGTGTTCTTAAGTTGCTTACATATGTCCCTAGAAGGCAATGACCACTCACCATCAGATGGACTGCACGTTCGTTTCCTACTGGATATTATAGAAAAAATCAACTCTATTGCTATCACGGTTCATGAGATCCAGCTTGTTGAGAGACTGACGTATAAACGATTTTTAGTGATAGGGTCTCGTTTTTACACTTTGGGTACTGAACCCTAAAAATTGATTTACTCGCTCACCTCCCGTCGGTGTCAATACGACAACCATCGCCTTTAATAAACCGGCGCTGATATGTGGGCCAGTTTATATAGATTTAATAGCTTCCCACATTTGCTTATTGTTCCTCAAGATGCTTTAGGGTGCCCCCAACAGGTAATGACGTTATTTATTGGCAGTAAAACCAAGGTTCTGGTGGAGGACAAAGCGGCTAAACGGTCGGTGTGGAGGGACCCTTGATAATGGACTGTGTTTTAATAGACGAGATATTGCGGGCCCCTGTCTTGACGACCTTTTGAGGATGATTTAGATTTTGACGGTAAATAGTTCGGTTAATTTAAGTTTATGAAAGGTTAAAAATTCATTATGTGTTATATGACGTAACAATACTTTTCTTTGATCTATAAAGAAATTAGGTAATTAAAAATCAAATATTTCCCTTCGAGAGTTGATTGCGAATACAGTTAAATATTCTCAATTAAGTAGCCATAATTGTATTATTGTATTACCATGTGTTCCTTTCGTTCACATGGATATCCTGCTGGATATCACGATTGCATACCTGAAGAAGACTTCAGGTATGCAATCGTGATAAATATTAACATAACATCAGAGAAAAAAATCTGTAAATTGAAATTAATGTACAAAATGTACATAACTACTATATCATTAGGTATTTCTTAATATGTGTCGCCAATAACATACGTTCGTCGCTATATTGCGAATCGGACTTGCGAACGGTCCTGTACGAGCCTGATGATAAACATACGGAGTCTTAGTACAGTTCCGTTTTTACCCTTCTGGTACGGAATCCTACAAATTAAATGTTTATCAAAATATCTAGGCATATAAGAGGTTAGAGATAAATACATATTAGGCATCTGCGGTCGACCTTCCAATCTTATTGATGACCAGAGATGTCCACTTACCGTCAATTTGACATACAGTCCTATTGACAGTAAATCGACATCTCGTTTGCTACTTCTATAATATATTCTGGGTCTGGGTGTTTGTGTATTCGTCTTTGAGTGTCCATGGCACCCACGACACTAGAAAGCGTCTTTTCGTTTCACCCATCATAACAAAGTTGTAAAGTTTGACCGAAAACGTGCAACATACATTGCATTAGTCGAACGTAAACAACGGTAGTTTAGGCAACGGTAGTCTCGTACTAAGGGTTGTATCGAACAACATGCAACAATACAGTTGGCGTCTTGCCGTCAACAATGCGGCGTCGAGTTCCTTGCGCGGCGCGTTATTAAAATCTCGTGGAACAATCGAGTCGAAAGCGCACTTCCGCACACTTGCACCGCTGCCGCCGGCCGATGTGACAGGGATATTGACTCTGATGCTATACAGTAACTACGAATAGGTGGGAATGAGTGATAAGTAAGCGAATTCGTGTGTAGTGGGGTAATTTCGCATATAAATACATAGAAATTATTTTTGGGAGCTGAAGAAAATAGCAGCTTAGTCAAGTGTTTAATGAAATCTTACATTAGATATAGACGATTTGTTTAATATTACGACAGTAATCTAAATATTATATATATGTATCAGGGTAATGTAAATCCAGGTATTACTGTACTTCCTACACTAACTGTTTCCTAATACCTACCCTCCGATATCATATCGCACAGTGATACAGGGGCAGAACTAAACATTTCGGCCTGTTGTTATAAAATAAACACTCGGAACTACTCATAACGCACCAATAGAACAATAATGATTTATGATTGAAAGTTATCCTCTCAATCGATCTGAAGGCCGAATCCCAGACACAATACTATCTACTATTTTACCTGTACTGTATCTACTATTTTAAGATCGCTGCTTAGCGATAAGACCGCCTATTGCATACGACCTATCAACTTTGTGTATTATTGTTATTTCGGTTTATATTTATAGTGTGCAATAAAGAGCATTCTATTCTTTTACCTTAAATATCAGTGAAACGTCATCAGGTTAGATAACTAAGATGTTCTGAAAAAAAAATCTCAAAGTTGGCCAACGCAGTAGACTATGGTTTAAAACTCTCTCATTCTGAAGACACGTGCCAAGCAGCGGGATAATATTGTGGTAACGATTCTCCTAATAGCGTAATCACACACTTTTATATGAGGCGACCATCTCAATCCTCGGGAGTAGCAACGCATCTGTGGTCGACTTCATATAGAACCCCTGTTCTATATGAGGTTGCTTACAGATGTCTATGGGCGGCAGTATCCATTTACCATCAGGTGGGCTGCTTTCTCGTTTGCTACTTCATATTAATAAATAAAAACTTAGGAAGGTTTTAAGTTTAAGGGGTTAAATTAATTCATCTTTAAAATTAAAAATTCGATTTTTTATTGGTACTTATAGGTAGTTAATTTTGGAAATAAAAACGGCATCGAGGAATGTCTAGGAGAGAAAACCATATAACACAAACATGCCGTGACCTTAAAGCCAACAGCCAGTGATTTATGATATGTTTATTTACATTTATTTGTACTTCTCGAAACGCACTTCGGACGTTCACACGCTTAGCCATGCACTTTGGATAAATTGAATTTTCCAATAGTTTATAGTTTTTACGTTTACTGTAATGTATGTATACATTACATGTAATGTATGTATTACATTTTACTGTAAGGTAATATTTCATTAAAATGCATGCAAATAAATAATAAAGACATAAATGCTTCAAACATTTCATTTATTTTAAACTGGCATTATCTCCAGCGTATAAATAAGAGTACCTAATATTTATTAATTTGTTTTTTTTAATGCGGAAGTAGTCACCAAGCACACAGTTTACTTACAAGCCATTAATGACCATTGCCGCTAGAGTTGTGTAGGTCGCGAGTGAGTGATAAAAAAGATATATATCTTCACCAAAAAGCTCACTCTTCGGCTCACACGATTTTAGATTATATCTTTATATCTGAGTGATATGGTTCAATATCAACGAATCGAATGAGGTGAATGAAATAAA
>DWNE01004871.1:0-14636 GCA_018249875.1 Cecropterus toxeus | reverse complement strand
GCGTACTATATGTAATATTTAATTAGGATTTTCTAAATTACTTTAAAATATTACTTGTGAAATGCAACAAATTATACCATATTAAAAAAATCGGCCAAGTGCGAGTCGGACTCGCAGGCGAAGGTTTCCGTAACATTTTGAATGATAAAAAAATGTTGAAGAGAAAATATAGCTCTGTTGTAATAAAAAAATAAAGTCGAACAGTTTTTCAACTACCAACATAAGTTTGTTTTTCTTAATGGTTGTAGATCCATGTATGGGGAGCCCCCCTAAATTTATATTTTTTATTTTTATACAAAATTCAGAAAGCGGTTTACTAAATACACATAGCTACCAAGTTTCAACTCTATAAACTTAATAGTTACCGAATAAAGTGGTTGTGACATACGGACAGACGGACAGACGGACGGACAGACAGACATGACGAATCTATAAGAGTTCTGATTTTTGTCACTCGACTACGGAACCCTAAAAACACTTGTTTTTAGTTAGTTCTCATTTAGAACCGTAAATCCCAAATAGTTTAATTTTTACCCCGGTGCCGCATAGAAATCTGACCTTCCAACACTTATTTTTTACAACCCGTTAAATAAAGTCTTAATGGAATTTCTCAACTTTAAAATTTCCATCTCCTATCTGCTCTTGCAAATTGTATGTATGTATGTATTGCATGTACAATGTGCATACATACAAACGTTTTTGCAATACCAACAGTGCAATGCTGATATCGATGTTGAAGTCACGAATCAAAATATTGATGCAACCGCCACGGCGTGGCCACCCAGATACTAACCACCTTTGAGACTTTGTTTTGCAATCGAATAAAAATGCAGACGATAATAATAAACAGTTTTTCAAAGAACTTCAGATTATCGTAATGTGTAATCCTGAAGATGAAAGAAGTAATTAAGGTGATAAAACCCTTCCTGGTGCAACTCCGAAGGCACTGTTTCCACAATTTTATCCCATTCTATGCCTTTTCGTGCTGCTGAGTTCTGGTTTAAAGGGTGTAAGAGAGGAGAGGGGTAAGGAAGCCTTACTAATCCAGTTGAATGTGGTAGATCAGGTGGACTGCATGCTCGCTTACTACTACTGTATCATAAAAAAACATTCGAAGCGTTCCACCTGAATCCTTATAGGTAGAAAAACGTTTTAAGTATTTCCTACACTATTTTGTAATCCATATCCAAATATCCATTTCTTATATAATAAACCTGAAAGTTTTGAGTGTCTTTACATGTAATATATACTAAGGATATTGCCGTATATATTTGAAGAGAATATATGAAATGTTTCATGATATAATTTCATAATGATGAAACTGAATTGTAAATGTTTTCACCCAAGATCATTATGGATGTGTACGGCGAAGAAGATAAACATATGACTAGCCGACTAGTCTAATATTACTCTTTAATTTTGAGAAGAAGCATATTCACGTGTATTTTATATTGTCAGGGATTTGTTCCGAAACTGGACGGGTTATAATGTGATATAGAGTAAAAAACCTTAGCTTGGAGTTTGCACGTTATGGGATGTTAGAACAAAGTGAATCAGTACTGTTCAGTTATATCCTTATTGGTATAATCCGCGTCTAGTACTGAACCGTAAATTGCAATGTATTGTATTACAAGACTTTTTGCTCGCACTAGGAATGCGTTTTGAACGGATTGACATAAACAATTCTCGAGAAATTTGATATCGATGCTACGTGTTAGTCTATACTTTCGTTCATTTTGTACTAACCCTATACGCAACCACGGTTAATCACTTGACCCATCTTATTGCGAGCATTGTTTTACAGAGAACACAAGGGAAACGGAGTTATAATACTTTCACAAGAAGTTTATTATCCTTACAGCGATCCCAGTTCGACCTACGGCCCGATTCGTTTCATCTCCTCCTAGCATAAACTACGAACAGGCGTCAATTGTTAACAACCTCTCGATTCTCGTGAGTCGATACAATCGATTCTGTCGTTTATTTTCTCGCACTAGAGTCCCGATTGTTTTATTCGATACGTTTCGCCCGCGGGCAAACATCGTTTTGTATGTCAAATTTGAATTGACAGAGCATTCGATTTTATTCTCTAAGCGTTGATCGCTTGAGATGAGTTTTGTTGCCGTGATCCGAACATTGGCATCTCTATGACGAGGTGACTGTACGTTGAAGTTTGAACGTTGTTGTACGTGAATACATTTGTGTTTGCATTGCTGGGGATAGGCGTATGAGTTTTTTAACCAGTTATTGTGTTGGGACAGTCATTTGTTTTGACAGGCTGTGTATTGCTACGGTGACTTAGATCGTGCGATTGTGTGTGGAACGTTTTAGATTGAGAGATAACATACGGACACACGGACAGATCGTTTTAAAAGTATAATAAATGCCCTTAGTACAAGTTTATTATGTTTCCCCAAACAAAATTTAGCGTGCAGTGTACATTACAAAATTTGAACGAAAATGTAAACAAATATTATTTAAGGTAGTAGAACCAATGTAGGTACATAGTTAGACCGGAGAAGTACCACCGCCACACCTATTTCTAGCATGAAGCAGTCGTGTGTTTCGGTGGAAGGGTGTGGTTGTCGGCTCACTTATATAGGAGGCGACCATCTTAATCCTCGGGAGTAGCAACGCATCTATGATCGGCTTCAGATAGAACCCCTGTTCTATATGAACATAGGTATTAGGTAGTAGGTCCATGGGTGACAGTAACCACTTACCATCATGTGGGCTGCATGCTCGTTTGTCACTTCATTCTTATAAAAAAATAAGGGCACATAATAGTCTCATGCTAAGGGCATTGTAGAAATATGTATTTTTCTTACCTTCTCGTAAAAATCCACTACACACCCCCTAGTCGAGCTACACTGGTTCTACCACCTGTTTAACCTTCTTTATTTTTCTGTAAAAATCATATAGTATATTCAGATAGTTGAGACGTACAAATTTTGGTTTTTGAATGTTATGTCGTGCTAATAATATTGTACACATATTATTTTAAATTCTCAATAACATTCTTGTGCAATTCCCACTGGGAATTATGAATAAGTATTCGATTCCATAAATATAATCAATATGTACCTATATTAAAAATTGTCACAAAATAATTGCAATGGCCTGTTTTTTGCATTTTAAAGGTTCAATTTAATTTTTTATATGACAGAAGTAGCCAACAAGTATGCAATGCACCTGAATGTAAGTAGTAATTATCGCCTATGTACATCTGTAACACCATCGCAGTAGTGGTTCTATTTGCCGATCACAGTTGTGTTGTCATTCCTGTGGTCTAAGATGGTCGCCTTGTATGTAAATCAGGTGGCTTACTTCTACCATACCTTTGCTGAACAATTTCAGACCAAAAATAGGTAGGTATATCTCTCCGGTCGAACAAATCTACCTTCAGCGTTTTCAGTTTAGTAAATGCCTAGTCATATAAACGGCCATAATAATGGAATGAATTGTGTATTTAGCATCACCGCCATATCTATTTCTGTATAATAACAGCAGTATTAAGCGTTGCTATGTTCGTAAGACATACTTATCTGAGGTGTTCCAACTTAGTCCTCATGGGTAGCAACACATCTGTGGCCAACCTCAGGTGAGACTCATATCTTATTTGGGGTTGATTTGATAGATATCCAATGGCGACAGTGCCCAATTACCATCCAATGAACTGCTTGATTGATGCTTTCATATAAAAATATAAAAGAAATAAAATACTTTGTGTCAATATAGTTGGTCAAACTTCACGACCGTGTGTCCATAGTTTTACATACGCTTAATAGTTTTATTTGGTTTGTAATGTGTGTTTGTGTGTTTTTTTGTGTTGCTCCGTTAATGGTCCGATGTGTAGATTAGATAGCTACACGTTGTTTCAGTTTAATTATACGCGAGGTAATACACACTTTCTATGTTAGTACTGGTTTTCATTAAACTGCGGTTTCTCTTGAGACGGACCATAACTATAGGTTAAGTGTTGTTTCGTAGATACTATAGGTAATTTGATAGTGTTTTAGATAGTCGAAAGTTTTGTTGATCGCTTGTTTGGCATAATGTTCACTATAAGAGCGTTCCGGGTTAGACTCCGGCCAGGCTTTCTTGATTGATGACTTTAAACGTTTATTGTGGGTTTGGGTGCGTGTGTTATATTATAGGGAATCCTAGTGATATTTTTTTTATCTAAAGCAGTTGTCATGAGCATGCTGTCATCGTGCATGTTAAGTGGTTTTTGCTACTCATGGATGATAAGAAAATACTGAAATTGTAAACACTTAGGGCATTTTTTGATATTTTCGAAATTTATTTGGGTTATTTTCGTGCTCCCACAAAAAAGGCTCTGCATTTTACTATGTATATCGAAAATATACTGGATATAACAAAAAACCATCAATTTTATGTAAATTCTTATTAAAACAAAGAACAGTTATGATTAGTCTAATCGATGGCCACCTATAGCCAACATCGTCTGTATAAACTAGTATTTAGTAAGCTCAGTTTATATGAGTTAGAGAGTGAGCAACTTAGTAATAGTTAAATTGTTGAATAACTGTGCCTAGCGTAATTGTGCATGTAAATACCGACTCTACCATAACTCTAACCCGTTTCCCGTGACATATTTAGACAACACGTTAACTAGATCTAGAGATTGCTATCTGCACCAACTGTAGATCCCGGGAATAGGGAGTGCGGGATCAAAAACGATGTACGTAAAAATAGGTAATTTTAATGCCAGGAATTATGTAACAAAGTCGTGGTTTGATTGAAGCACTTATTTATATAATATTGAAGTAGCAACCGAGCATGCAGTCCATCTGATGGTAAGTGGCTTCTGACGTCAACGGATATCAGTAATAAATCAAGATCAAAAATAAGATCAAGCGTTACTCGAGGTTGGGCACAGATCAGTTGCTATTCCTGAGGACTAAGTTGAAATGCCTCGAGTAAGTATTTCTCATTTCAGGACTAAGTTGAAATGCCTCTAGCAAGTAGAAAATATTTGCGCTTAATACTTGTTATTAGGAAGTAATAGGAGTGGCGGTGGTGCTTCCAGAGTCGAACCACAATGGGTTTTCTCAGATTCAACCTTCAATCAAAGCACTTCTGTAATATCCTTCAAAGAAGATGTAAAATGCGTATCAGTTTTGGGTCGCTATGAAAGATACGCATAACTGAATGTTGTATTTGAGTCCTGAGAAGTTGCGGTACGACATATCAGTGAGAATGACGTAAACTTCAGGAGGACTTATTCTATATAAATAAAGAAAAGATACAAGAGAAAGAATAATCACGGCTTTTAGGGCAACTTCTACAATATAAAGACTTACTATTTGAGGTTGACGAGTAGGATTTTATCGGAAGGGTATCATCGCCGCACCCATTGCAGCGTAAAGCAGTTTTTGCGTTTAAATAGATTGATATGCCAGCTGACTTATAGATGAGATGAACATGTTGATCCTCAGAAGAAGCATAGGTCAGTGGTCGGCTTTACAAAGAACTTCTGTTGTCTGTCTGTCAATAAGCGACAGTAGCCACTTACCATGAGATGAACTGCATGCTCGTTTGCTTCATCTATCTTATAAAAAGAGTTTTTTTAATTTATCTACATGTTCTTGAGATAATATTACCTTACCGGGATCGTATCCCGTTGGGGCCGGGCCGCGGGATTCCTAGCCGAGTCGATACCGAACTCCCTACGGAGCGAGCGACACTTTGTGTTAATCTGCGCCTACGCACTATTGTTTAAAACTCGGTATGCTCATTTTGTATGCCGCGATACTATCTCGTAGGTCCGTAACAAAAAGCGGTATACAGCTCTGTCTTTATAAGGATTGGACAATTTCTGGTATTAGGTAAAGCACAGTATTGTTTATTTACTGGTTATATAGGAAACTATGTATAAACTAAGGAAATAAACCGTAAAACTGCTTTTACATTTACATTTCGAGAAAAAGATGCCCTGTGTTAGCCCTCCCACGGGTAATACACACACAAGTATCTACAAAAACACCTGAGCCCTTAATAACAAAACTTAACCGGCAGATTAGCAAAGTCATAATTTTCGTTCCCGGGAAACGAATTTGTTAAGTTGAAAGTGGTTAAGAGTATTATCCACCATGTTACTTCATGCAAATTATTGTGAAATTTCTAAAACATTTTTGAAACTAAGACTTTTAAAAATGTAATTGTGTTTATCGCATCGCATTACACGTAGTTTTAGAAATAAATGATTATTTCGAAAATAGTGTTACAAAGTTAATATGACAATCTTAAGTTAGTGATTATCAAATCCAGAAGGGAGAACTAAATATTTTTAAAGATCTTTCAATTGTCTTTAAATTGTTTAAAGGCAAGAAATCTTAGAAATTATTGAATTTATGCATAAAAACGAATTGTAACAATTATCTTAAATTAATCTAGCAAAGCTAAATTAGTCTTATATTTAAGTCTTATATTAGTAGGTATTTTGCATTAATGCCATCGAATTACGTACAATTTGAATCTAAATAATTTCGTTCAATGTAATTGTTCCTTTACTACTGATTAGAACGAAATGCCAACTTATGAATACATTACTAAGCAGATAAGCATTAATATACAGCATTGGAATAAATTATAATTTGGATTTTATTTTGTGATAAGATTTTAAGGTCTCCATTCATCATCATCCATTAAGATTTAGCTGAACACAACGTGCTTTTAGGCAAAAGCCTATACAAGACGAAAGTTTTACCCGAAAAATTTGTATTTTTAAGGAGATCCGATTTGATATTTTGGAACACTGTTAATAATCGTTTATAAACGGCATTTAAATAAACAGAAAGATAGTCAAAATTTATTTATTCGTATTTTTTTGGTGATTCATATGCAGTTTTAACGCTGCTGTTTTATTTGTTTCGCAATAGTGGCAAGATATACAATAATTGTATATCTTAACCGAAGCGTTGTTTTTGTATTTTCCAAGTTTCCAGGAACAACGAACCACCTGCGTTCAACGTCAAATATGACTCCAATCCTCCCTAAGTTTTATTTCCGATGTCCATGGGCATAGGCCAGTAACTTTGCTAGTAAGTTTGCTATTTTTATAATTACAGCCATGTCTGTTTTGATTTTTTTTATTTATCCTTCGTACTTCATCGTCAACCCATTATTGTCCCACTCTGGGCTCGGGTTTTCTCTCGCATTAGTGATTCTTAGGCCTTATTATTTCCTACCATTCTTACTTATTTACCATTATTAGCTTAAAGCCTTTTTCCCTTTGTACATTTGACGACGACCCGCGTGGCGGAGTAGTCTGACACGCAGTTGATTCCAGTTTCGATCCCCGGCCAGGCAGACATCGGAATGATGAATTTCGATTTCTGTTCTGGGTCTGGGTGTTTGTGTATTCGTGTTTGTTTGTATGCATGGTACCCACGACACAGGCGAAAATTCTAGTAGGGCTATGAGTGTAGAAGGCGTGATTTTTTTAAGCGTTATTTCCTGTTTATAAAAATAATAATAAGTGTGATATCCATACATACATATATAAAATAATAATAAGTGTTTTTTATCCAATCGCTAATCCCCACTGCTCATTCCACACATTTCAAAATGTACTGTTGTCAAAAACAGATTCTAATCTTTGAAAATTATCGAGTAATCGACGTTACGCTTGCGCATACGCCGGATGTCAAAATGAAGTATGACATATGTCATTTGCGGCCGTTCATAACACGTTCACTCTTATTGCTTGAACCATAGAGGCGTGTTTTAGTTTTTAGATTGTTTTGCTAAGTTGGTGGAGTTGTGTTTATAATAACAGTAGCTTGTCCTAGTGTCACATTTTTGGGGTTCCGTGATCACTGAGTAAAAACGAACTGAAATCATTATATTGGCCTATAATTAATTTGAATTTTTTGTTTACAATCGATGAGGGTATTATATTGTTTGTTTACGTTGTGTAATATAGCAACTAAAGAAGGGAAGTATAAGATGTTAAATAATTACTTAAATTTAGATACAGTAGGTATCTGAAGCCTTTTTGAAACTAGATGTCTTGTTCACAATTTTTATGTTGTGAAATATTTTGTCCTTTATAAGAAAGAAAGTTATAATTTAATTGTAGAGCCATCTTTTCTGTGTTATAAGTATGACCTTAATGAATAATCTATGGCTGCTACTGATATTCGTAGGTATTAGAACAGTAAGTTCCTAGTTAATGGTAGAGAATTATGCTTATAGTGCGATGGCTTAAAAAGAGAAGCCATAAAAACTTTAACTAAATTATTCGAAGCGTCGACTGCTAATTTTAATAATAAATTATCACAACATTAAATATTTACGTTCCATTTGTAATACGTTTGATAAGAGTAAATCAGTACGGAACCCGTTCTGAACATCGCGCTCGCTCTTCTGTGATTACTGTAGATCGAAATCGGTCCATTTAATGGCTGTCCGATGGAATAGTTGATAGAAAGATTTATGTTATTTAAATAACACATTCGAATAGGCTTTTTTTTAGTTTCAACAACGAATAGACGAGTTATATTTCTAGGTTATCACGCTATGATATCTGTGGGCCAGTAGGGCTGTCAGCTTAGAATTAAAAAAAGGTTGTCTATGGACTTTGATTTCTCAACATCATAAATAATTTTAATTTCGAACCCGATAAATATTATTTTTTTACTAAAATTAATGAAAGTAAGGCTCAACGGTAATGAGCCAAGGCATCAAAAAGTAGTGAGTAACAATCCTAAAAGTTTAGGTGTGACGAACACTAAATTTAAAATGATTAATGATTATTATTTACTTGTGAAGAGGGCATGGTGCAGTAGGCAAACAAATATTTAAAGCCTAAATCAAAAACCAGTTCTTTGCCTTCATTATAGAATTAAAGGAATAAAATTATAGTTCCTTCTGCCGCTTCTTCATAAAGTAAACGTGAATTCTGGCATTCGTATATTGTATGTTAACACACATAAAGAATTTCATTCGTTATGAAGATATTTTAGGTATTTGAGTTTTCTATGCGTACTAATTTTTTTTAAAACTCCCATGACCAGATTCTTCATTCAGATTGGAAAGTCTCGTTCCAATTCCAATTAAGCTTTCAAGAGTCTTGAAAAACTATTCACTACAAGAATGATACTGGCTACAGTAACAAACCAGGTGGTCCATACTCGCCTCCTTTATGTTATAACAAATGCGTCTGCATGTGTTTTTGCTCATATACTTATCTCGAATCCGATTGTGTAACGTCTTAAAATAAACACGCTCCGAATATTTCACTTTACCGCGAAACTGTTGCATTCGAGTGTTGGAATTTCTGAACGGAACAAAATAAGACAATTACTTGTTGGCAAATGTTCCTGATACGGCCCGCCACAATCGGCGCTCGGCCCACAATCTCCCCATCGGTAATTTGGTAATAAAATGAAAATACGTTCGCTCCTTATCTATAATCCACTCTATACATATCCTACACTATATAAACATTCGGCTCCTAAAAGAATAGCGACGTAACCGACGGGAGAATAGCGCGGGACCCATAAAATAAAGACAGGGAATTTCAACGCTCAATTGAAAGTATCCGAAGCGCAGTAAGGATTAATATTCCGTGATGTGTGCGAGCGCTGTTCTTCTGCTTTCGCGGATTCGTGTCGATTTCGCGTGGCTGCAAATTTAATTTTCTTTAATAAGCTCCTTCGATTTTGTACGTCGCAAACTGTGCTTTATCTGTCGAGCGTTGGATGCGAATTTGCTTGTAACATTCGACTCGTGTTGGAGGCATGTATCTAGATAGGGAGCTTGTTTCATCGGGCGAGATGCAAGAGCCGATAGCAGCCCCGCCCATGCTTTTTTCGAGGTCTCTCCTAAGTAACAATGGGGTGATCTGCTAACTAAATAACGAGTGCGATGCATCAGTGGGAACGATGTGGCGCGAATGTTGTAGTTTATTTTCGTGAACTTGAATCTTGCACCGCGACACTGAGATGTGTTGACGGAATAACCGTCAGATGGTTTGAAATAAAGAAGATATTGGCTCTCTTTACTGTGGTTTTTTGTTAACTATGTGCTAAAAGTCTAGAATAGTATTAATTTTTGCCTCCCTAGGTGTAATTTCAGTAATAGCGTTTTTTCATTTCCTTCATCTTTCAATTTCTTACGAAGTAGTAAACTAACCGCTGCCAGTACGCGTTGTGAAAGATATTTTTCCAGCTGATAATTTAGGGAAGCTTATGGCAAGTATTGAACTTCAAAGGGTTGATATAATCGTATGCATGGATTGAATTCATTTAGGCGAGGCCGATATTTTGCAATTAATTTTATAAGAAAGAAGCTTGATTTTTTGTTTATGTTGTGTAGAAACTCTACGAATATGGATCCGATAACGCATCCTACACGCTTTCCACTCTCGTAGTTCCATACCTCCATCAGTATTCCATCACCACGTTCTTGTATTGTGGGTGACCTGGACATACACAAAGACAAATATACAAATATCCAGACCTTAAACAGGTATCGAAATTCATCATTGACATTCTGACAGAGCATTGAAGAAGGAACATAATGCGTGACAGACCGGTATAGTAATCCGCCAAGCGAGTAGACAATTGATCCAATGTTAAACCCCAGATCGATGTCCCATTCTAAGTACCATGAGATACGCCATCAGCGGTCACCCATCTAACTGCTGACTGATTTTTAAACCGTTGTTGACGTTTTAATTAGAGTAATCGAATTTAAATGCTTTACATTAGCAATTTAATATTTAAAAAGCTTAGATAATATCGTTATTCAACTTCTAATAAGTATATATTGACATATTATTGACATTTAGACAAAGTTATATTAATTGATAATTTTGGCTTGACATCGTCAAAGATATCAATCGTCAGCAAAAAATAGAGTGACAGGATCTAGTCTCCTGCGCAGGTGTACAAATAAATTATTTTACAAATTAACAAATTGGTGTTTAAGGGTACCTGTCTACCTACCTACCTACCTATCATTTGGTGTAAAAACGTCGGTAGTGCCGACACGAGGTCAGTTTTATGATGGAGCCAGATTCAATTATCGCACACCCTTACATAAGCAAGAATGAAATTAGGACATTTCAACAAGACTCCCAGATTATAGCTAATTTGTCTATTTTATTGACCATCGAGGTGTCCTTTAAGACTTGGCGCTTAGAACGGCCGCTCCTTCTTCCATTGGTATGGTCAGCCTTTGTGGTCACTGTAGTCTGAATGTTATTTGTATTCAACCTCTTTCCACTAAGTCTTAGATCGGCTGCAAATTGTCCACTATCGTTTGAACAACTGGTAGATGCAGTGATTAAGCAGCGGTTAAGGCGACTATTAAAATTTACTCGGCGATTAATTAGTGGCTTAGGTACGCATCTACAAAAATACGTAGATGTTCAACCTTTCAGAGATATTTCGAATGAAATCAAACTTGAATTGGCTTGTCGGTAACTCAAACGTTGGCAAAGGCAATGAGCGATCAGCCTTATTTAAGTTAACAATTAGGTACCTACTATAAACATCGTCGATCAATTGCATCAGTGGATTGAAGTGGTAAATACTGATGATCGATATAATCAATTGAGAACGATCGATGCGTGTGTAAGCTCCTTTACATGTATTTACATATTTTGTCACCAGAACTCTACATCGTTGCTATCACGGTCGGCCATTGCGCACAATTCAACGTTGTGGTACCTACATATTATTATCAAAATTAATATACAGCTTAAGGGGAACCGTGGATTAGTGAAATCGATAACTATATTGTTTTATAGAACAATTTTCCGGTAAACCGACGTCAGCCCTTTAATTAACCGCTTAAAATTTAATGATGCAGTTTTATCCTGTACCTGTTTATCGAGTCTATGGTCATAACTTGTTTATGTGTAATTCACGCCATGATAAAATTGATTTGGTACACAAGTTTCGACGAATAGGGAAAATTATTAATAGGCGTAATATATTATGTAGGTCCCGCCTAAAAGGGTTTCCCATTTGAAAGGATACAGATGTATTGTTGTTAATCTTTATATGAAGCCCTTTAAAACATACTGATATTTCTGTAAAAATTACAATATCTTAATATGTTCGAGCATGTTATAATGGTTGCAACTAGGCCTCTCAATCAAAGGGCGAATCAAGGGGAACGAATTCCAGGCCCGTGTTTTTTCTAAAAATGTAAGCGTATCTATTAGGAATTAATTCTCACTGCTTTGCGGTGCAGGAAAACATCGTGAGGAAATCTGCACGGAGTCCTTAAGGTGTGAAGTCTATCAATATGCACTTGGCCAGCGCGATAGACTATGGTCTACTTCTCTCATCCTGAGAGAAAACGTGGCCAGCAGTGGGACAATAATAGATTGACGATGACGTTAAGTATCTAGTACTTTCAATACGTGATATTATTTCTATACTGTTAATATTTTACTCCCTTACTTGAATCGTTATATGTAGATAGATTAATTTATCTACCCTACGTCTAATTCGTTTTTTTTCTTTTAGGTTCGATATCATAACATACATACAACACTAACGTTATCAGTACAGATCAGGCCATTTTATAACTAACATAATTTAACCACTGGATTCCACGTTTGCGTTACCTTAACTATCTTCTCTGTTATTTTTTTTTTACGATCGTTTATTCCCTTGATCCTTACTAAACAAACAAAGGTATTTATGCTTTTTGGAGGTTACCTGAGGATGCAATTAAATCCACTGGTTCGAGTACGTACGTTTTATATTTTATATCTAAAGATATTTTTGAAAGATCAATACCATCGTCAACTAAGATAATTCTTATGATATTAATTAGTATAACCTTGGAATCTCCAATAAGAATTATCTTAGTTGACGATGGTATTGATCTTTCAAAGATATCAATTTATTAAAACAAAATTATACATCTCGAAAATATAAAGGCAATATAAAAACCACTTTATTTAAATAGGAATAGAAAGAAATCTTTTTAGACGCGATTTGAGAGATCTTTCTTCATACAAACAAATATTCGTTTGTCTAGTAATCGATAAAAGAAATTGAAATTGTTTTAAATAACGTGTTTCAACTATCAAGCAAGTAACCACCATCGCTGGGTTTCCTGATATCCGATAAGCGAGGCTAGGAGGCGTGGCTAGCTCCACCTCTCAAGCTCTATGACGTAGAGGACCGGTGGGTATCGACGGGGAAGCTCCGCCGAGAGATGGCGTTGGTTGTAGCCAATCGTAAAGTAAGAGGTTGCTGTAAAAAGGCTTTGATTGTCTTGTTTATGGCTATTGAAGTGAATTTATTCAGTGAGGTTTAATTTGTTATTTTTATCAAGTCAAATCAAATAATGATTATTGATGTTAATTTCGAAAATTCGACTCAAATTAAATCAATTTATTGGCGATTTATTGACATAGCTAAAGTTGGATCTCAAACATTTTGGTACAATCGCTTAATACTGTAACTGAGTGGTTTAAAAATATGTATTAAGACAGAAGGACGGACTAATTTTAATTGATTACAAAAAGTAATCATAAATGTCACGAGAAATTATGTCTTCGGATTATTTTCGAGTAATTGTGGAATATGGTAACTTAAAACGCTGAAAGGGTTTAGTTTCACGTTAGGTACATGAAAATCGTGCCGACTCGTTTTTGAATAGCTCGGATGTAGGAGGCAACTAAGAGAAAAAGCTGGGTCATAAGCAGAAGCGTCCTATTATGTGGCATCAAATCCCACTGCGGTCATCGGCAGGCATAGGCAGTAGGCGCGGAGTCTATTGACAAAATTCAGCAGTATACTTAAAAGCCTTATGTGCGAAGAAATATTGTGACATATTTTACGTCTTATAGCTGACGTTTATAACATCTAACTATGTTATAAACGTCAGCTAACATCTAAATTAAATGGCCAATCGAATTATTCAACATTGCTGCCGTCTGAGCTATTTTAAGACAAATTCTTCTAAGCGCTTCGGTGCTTTTTGTTAGCTTACGTCTATTTAAATGTCAACTCAAACTTCAGTAATGCTTTAATGTTTTTTTTTTTTTTTTATTTTATAGTACTACACAAAATTTTAAACACTTGACAATGCATAAAGAGTAAATAAATATACATTGATACAAAATGACATCAAAGCTTATAGTACAAAACAAAATATAAAAATTCTGGCGAACTCCTCATCATGCTGAAGCATTTTCCATCTATATAAAAGGCACAGATTATAAATTGGTTATTACGTCGATTGTGCGCTAAACGGCGATTTGATCCGCCATTTATCACGTTATTGGCTGTACAAACAAATTAACGTTTAACGTTTGCCCGACGCCGGCGACGGCTAAGGAGACGTTATTAAGAAATAAATTGGGCAGACGATAGGGATGCCGATCGAAGGGAGCTTTTGTAGGGTTACTCTACTTTGGATACTTGTAGTGGATATTAGATTGTTTGAAAAGTGTTCTTTTAGGTATTTTTAAATATTTATTTCAATATTGATTTGATAAATTTATTGAAATCTATGATTATCATTAATTGAAAAAATAATTATAATAATAGTACGTTTTCCTACTGGATATAAGGTTATTTTCAAAAAAATGTGATCTTATTTGCTTTTTTAAACAGCCTTTTTCAATATTGCTT
>DWNE01004870.1:0-14637 GCA_018249875.1 Cecropterus toxeus | reverse complement strand
GAAAATATTGTTTAGAGTTTGTTTAGAGTTAGTTATTATGCTTTTGTTTGGCGAAATAAATCATTTCTTTCTTTCTTTCTTTCTTTCTTTCTTTCTTTCAAAATATATTTTTGTAACTATACATATACGTATAAAAAAGAAGAACAATTGTTATTATAATACTATTTATGTTTTTTGCAATATTTAATTTCAGCATAAAACTATATAGCATATTCATATTTAATGGTAATAATATATTTTTTGTCTACGATAACATTACAGTACTAAACAACAAATGGTAACATATAAAAAATACTTTCATTTTACTTATCATTCAAAAATAAAAATATTTACCAAAAGCCTTATTTGAAAAGCGAGCGATAGAAAACCGTATTAGTACCTTCGTGCGAAATGTAAAAGTTGTCAATAAGACGTTAAATTATTCAATATTGTACGAATTTAAACTTTATGGCGATGTTCTTATGCGTGCGAGGTTCTTGTGTACTTAACTATGACCTTTCTATTTGCCAAGTAAAAGTAATGTTACACTTCAAATGTTCATAGTGTTTTTTGATTAAAATAGGTATGTTCCTTAGTCATATCAAATATTCGACACATAATGTATATCTTTTCATAATTACCACAGGGATTATTTTTAAACTTAATATACTAAGCTATCATAACTGAGATTTTGTTTCAAACCTATAATGAATAATGAAAATGTCACACAAAACAGAGTAACATGACTGTGATAAAATAATTTAGGGGTTAATTAATTTACTTCTGTAACAAAATAAAAAATACGATAGATATAGGAAAACTTAAATCCTGAGATGGATTCTACTTTCATAATAATTATTTTTAAAATTTTGGAATGTTTTATATACTGTAAGGTTTCATATTTTGTCAACCTTAAAATTACAATCGACGTATATTTAACATTTAAAAATTAAATTAAATATGAAGTAGTTCTTTTTCCTCGTTACTTGCTTCTATTTTCTACTATATGCAACTCGATCAGACGCAAGTTAAGATATTAAATTAAAGATCAGAAGTAGAAATAGATCATTTCTGCGTAATATTGACACAAGATGTGGAGTGGTTCCTAATAAGGCATTCCTGGAATGCTATCAAATAGCTTAAAAAAGTGCAAAAAGCCAAAGCCTTCGATAGCCTTGAAGACCCCTGTGGTTCTACGATGCCTGTAGTCTATACACTGGTCATTTAGCAACTTGAAATTAGTGTTTCTATTTTTAAACTATTTTTTTTTAATTTTGCTAAAATAGCAGTTTATTATCGTAGGACTATATGACGATAGTTTCAGATTATTGCTTTTAGTTTCATTATTGTAATTTTTCATCTATTATTATTTAATATTTTTTTATTCAAAACTCCGTATAACAAAGGAAAACAATCTCAGCGGCGTTATATTATCTTTGTTTTTTTTTAAACTTTTATTTACTATTTTCAAAACCCGAGTTGTACTGCCCCAAAATTCCAAGCAATCAAAAATACCTATTATTTCAAAAACCAGTACAGATACTGCGAATGTTTATAATTCCATACTCACTTACCGTCGGCTCTATCGCCTGACCTTAGCCGCTAACACCTGCGGCAGCCTTTATACCCAAACGTGGACTAATTGAGGCTTTTGTTTGGGGTGCTTGACCCGCCTTCGTACCTAGTGTAAATTAACTTTGCAGCTTACGTAAATCATACCTTTTTGTGGTTCGGTATAAATATATATTTACTTACATAAAATAAATTGTACATATTAGAAAAGTAATACGCAATATAATTAATAAATTGGTCAATTAAATATATACAAAATAATAACAATAACCAAAACTATAACTTAACAATTATGTAAATAAAAAATAACTTAAATTTTCAAATAAACAAATTGCCAAATTAAATATAAAATCTGCATCCAATTGCACATTACTCCGTTGAATAGCAAGACTAATTCGTTGACCGAAGTAGTTGCCAGCGTTCTGGTCATTAATAATGGATAAGTTTTAGAATCTTATGATTTGGTTGTAATCATAAAATCCTCACCGAAACCTGCTACAAATAGACGAGGTTATGGTGTTGTAAATGTCCATAAATAACTGTGAACATGACGTCATTACATTTTTAACTGGTGTAAGTTTATTTGTGCCAACTTTAAAATGTCTATAAAATCTTTCATTTTACAGACTAGTGCAGTAATCAGAATTTTGTTAATTTTTATTATCTTTTTCTGTCATTACTTTCCAGTTTCCTCTCGGATGTAACTTGTGAAACTTTCGTGAGGTTCTGACTTTAATCTGGTCATGGTCATTATAGTAAGATAACCTTATGTATTACTGCCATAATTAGTATTAAACGCTACTGTATTCTATTATAGAAGGTTGTGATAAATAAATCAAAAGTATGTGTACTTTACTAAATTAGTTATCAGAGCGACAAATCTATCTAGCTTCTGGAAATTCACAAAAAGACAGATGAAAATACCATTTCCATTCTTGATTAATGCCATTTTATCAAAATCAAGAAATTTGTTCATAATAGAAAAAGCCAATAGAACCAACAAGTGTACTGAACGGTAGTGATACAGTAACCGTTTATATCATGTTTTAGCAAACACACGGTGGGGTGACCTTACACATGAACGCACCTGCGTAAGAGTTAATACCCAAACGAAGGAGCAATGAATAAAGCGATTGTTTCGGGTGCTTGACCGCGGTATGTACAGGGTGTGGTCTCTGAATATATTGTCTATAATTATAAGTGGTGAAGTAGTGCCGAAAATTATGGCGACACACACCGTGTACCGGAATTCATTGGCTGATAACACTTGGGTATAAAAATCGTCGACGGTAGAGAGCGATTCATATAGAACTGCTAGTGAATAGTCCCTATATGTTAAACAGATATAGTCTCTATATGCTCTATGTTTTCTATTATGATGCAGATTTTATATAGTATGGCAGGTTAGGTTAAGGTTCTATCTAAAATATTTTTCGCGATAAGTGGCTTCTTGTGGTTTCTTGTATAAAAGAAAAAAGAAATAAAAAATGGATAATATTAAAAATTTTAAATATTACAGAACATCTACTATACTAAAGCCTACATAAGGTCACTTTTTTGTTGTCCTTTTTCTTTAATCACTTAGTTATTTAAAAAATTACATCTATTATTAATTGATTACTGTAACAATATTATGATGAAAGTTTTATACAATTTTAATCAACCTGTAGTTGTGGGAGTGTCGTTACGTCACAATCGCATCAAGATACGCGACACACGTAGCTTAAGGCTGTATTGCGTTCAAACTATTTCATACTCTATCATTTAGTTTGTAGAGTTCAATTGATATTGACTTATAATTCATATAAAATGGACAATTTTACGAGCATTAAATAAATTAATATCGATATTTTAAATTCACTATTTGCGGTTTAATTTGTCACCTCCAGAGGTATTTGCAGTTGAACTTTCTATTCGATTTTTTTTGCAATAATACAAATTGCATACGATATGCATGGCTTATTAAGTACTGTACATTTGGATTAGGTTATAATTTTTTTTCTATACTTTTCATTTAAAAAAATACTAACAAGCTATCAGACTGCATGATGGCAAATGACCAGTACGTTCTATCTACAACTGTATATCTATATACATTCAACACCATAAATGATAGAAGTCCTGCGTTTCTATTTCTATCCTTGCGGAGTTTGAATGCATCGAGTAAAGATATTTTCCTTACCTCATACTTATCAATCCAGAATATAACAGCACTTAAAATAACACTGCTTTTAATAGTCAGAAAAAGATTTAGATGTACTTTTTAAATATGGAAGCAATAGATCAATTCACCTAATGGTAAGTAGCCACTGGCGCCCATGGACATCTGTATCAAATCCAGCGACGCTATTCCGCGGTATAGGACGACTATCAAAGACAAAAAAGTCAAGTAAGTTCAGTCTTATTTGATGTTAGTCACAGATGCGTTGATACTCCTTTGGACTAAGTTTGAACGTTCAGCTAAGTATGTCACCCTTATCACACCTTTCAGAACAGAACATAATAACGCATAACACTGATATTATTGTGCAAAAATAAGTGTGGCGACGGTGCTTCCACTGGAACCATAAAGAGTTCTGCCACCTTTAAACTTCCACTAGAACTACTATGATTTTACCACCATCACTTCTAAGTTTATACAATTAATCTATCATAACTCATTAGTAGTAAATAAATTACAGACTAAAACTAGTACGATGCTTTCAATAATATCGATTACAATTTCAGAATGCTAAAGTACATTATTAATTGTAATTTTACTATCAATTACTTACAAAGTATTTGTTATTGTTCCATAATACAGTGACCATATACGGTCGAATTGTTGATAACACCATTAATCCTTAAGGTCGCGTATATCATTGTTATTGTACGAGTAATAACATAAAAGTATATCAATAATTACGTTACTTTATTAAAGAAATAGGTAGTAAACAACCATGCGGTCGACCTGCTGTTAAGTGGTCACACTACGTCAACTTTTGTACCCTACCTTAAAAAGGACAGCAATTCTAGATATTTTCAGTTAAGAATGCATTTCTTCCCTTGAGGACTATGCTGGAACGTCTCATTAGTATCTCTATTTTATGGGATCCAATAAAATATTTCGTGCATATATAGTAAAAGAAAGGTGAGTTGGATGCCGACAGAGTAAAACCACAGTTTCAAAAAAAATAATATTTCATAGTCTCACTGCAGCTATCCATTTCAGTATTAAAGTTATAGTTCTGGCTTGAAGAGATGAAGGATAAATACTCGTGTTCACATGAGGTATGCTAAATTAACGTTAGAATAGGAACGCATCTGAAGCAGATCCCTGTTAATACTCCAATTTTTTTGTTTAAGTAATATCTTTATGTCTAACACTAATGAGTATCGATTCTCAATTACTTATTGAAAACACCGAAGAGTTAATGACTTGTAATTTTTTAACTGACTTAAAGGAGGTTCTCAATTCGATTGCATTTTTTACGTGTTAACTCAAAAGCGTTATTTCGTAGCAAAATTTTTGCACTAGCATTTAGCAAAAGTACATTTCTGCACTAACTTTGTTATAAACCGATTCTCGTTACTTAAGCCCGTACTGCTTACTATTTAAATTGGCTAATTATCTTTGTTTATAGCGCACAACGTGTACGATATTTAACAATAAATTCAACGTACGGGCAACTGCCTCAAGGTGCAGAAATGTCAATATTAAAGGACTGCAATTTCACTTTGCAAGTGATATCGATACGAGCTTTCGACCTCAGTTCGCTCGTTATGTTTTTCGAGCAGGGTCTACTGTTACTCTGGTAGGAAGACATGCCGACCATGATCAATCGTTCTGGCGATACAGTAAAGGATTATTGCCTAAGATTAGCTGCCATGTCCTAAATCCTATGTAATCCTAAATAACACTAAATAACATACAAACTACAAAATTTGAAGTAAAATATGTTATTAAAAATAAAATTTAATATTAAAGATAGTAAAACATTCTTTGACTGAAATATTTTAAAATATTCACTGGCTATGTTATCTACCTAAGAGATCGCGATGTCGCTAAAATATATTTTTATCCTTTTACTATAATAAATAAATGATTGTGTTACATTTATATAAAATTAACATGTCATTTATAACAATGACATGTTGATTCTGAAAGAAATATAATAATATTTTTATAGCTAAACCCTGAGAAATACCACAATAAGGGCAGTGTAATATGTTATGTCATAACTACAATGTAGGACATTGTTATTAATCATGTGTTATTACTTATAAATTTAACGATATTATTTTTGAGCACGAAGTAGGAAGTAAACTGAGGTTTTCATGTATAAGAGTAACCGTGGACATACAAAAACGAGTACACATACAAACATCCAGGCCTAAAAGCCTAAATTCACAAGTTTATGGTATCGCAATCAGGAATCGAAGTCGGAACTCACTGAGTGTCAAGTGACCACACCACTGAGCGGGTTGTCATCAAACAAAACCCTCACAGCTGACAATTACTAATGAAAAACTACCAGTTACTTAATCAATTGTTGCTGAAATGATTTATATTAATCCCAAGTTATCAAAATGAAACTAAATAAAAAAAATACTGTGTATCTTCATCATCTTGCCAAACATGCCCCATGTTAAGTCAAATGTAAGGCACATACTGGAGCTGGCTTTTTATTGCCCATGTAATAAACAAGATGGTTAAAAAATACAAAGTATTATAAAGGAAAAAAACAAACCCGATGAGTTTCCTGCCGGATCTTCTCAGTTTAGGTCATTTTCCGATCCAGTGGTAGTGTAAGAAAAAATACTGTAAATGGCTTTTTGTAAATGTCTCCGTAGGCCTATACAAAATAAAGACATTTCATTTCATTTTTATTTCATTTACTGAAACATGTAATACTTCTAACACAATAAACTTTCAGATTCCAATCCATCACCTAAAATCCGGGTATAATGCTTCAAATCGACACCAGTGCTGTAGACCACCAACACTCACCCAACACACGTAATCCAATAAAATAAACGTCATTCGGACATTCCTCAAGGGCACTACGTCACAGGCAGGCCACTGACCCGCGGTCCCGTTACGATCCCGGGCTATCCCGTCAAAAAAGAGGGTGCGTTGACCGCGGCGAGATGCTTTTTGTCCCGAAGGATTCGAATGCGTATTGTTTGAATTTTTTCTACCTGTACCGGTGTTATTGAGTTTTAATGAGATAACGTTGTAAAATTGTTTCGTTTATTGTCGGTACAATTTATTGTGCAAAGTAGGGTTATTAGGCTACATTTTTCTATTTAAGGACAACAAAAGTAGCTGACAGACGTAAAAGTTACATTTTGGGATCTCCTATACCTCAATTTTAGTAACAAAATTGTTTGATCGAATGACAAATACCTTAGGAGTATTACAGTAGAATTACATACAGGTTAGACCTGTCAAAAGTTTGACTTAATGACTTATGTAAGGCAGTTTTACGGCAGGGTATAATTTATCATATATCATTACTACTAAAGTATTGGATCGTAATCAAATTTTGCATTAAACTTCATATTTTTTTAAATCATACGACATCGTTCTATTATAATGTAGGTATTATATTTAGATTTTAATCCAATAAAAGTGTATAAACCACTGAAAGACGTTTAACGAAGTAATATAATTTCTTATATTATTAATCCGTTCTTGAACTAAAAAGGTAAATAATTTTGTTAACAGCATTTCTTGAAACAAGAAAATAGTTTTGGAAGTATTGTTTAAAGCAATCCTGGCAAGACAACGATATTGGTATCAATTGTTATGCAAATGCATTTCTTTACAAGGCCGGTCAACATGGAAATAAAGCTGTAAGCTCGTATTTGCATAGAACGTGCAGTGGCTAGGGTTGGCGATGCCAATTGCCAATGACGAAAGGATTTTTGTAACTATAAAATATTAGAAAAAAGGCAAGACAGGATTTCGATCATTCAACTTAACATTTAGTTAAGTTGAAAGATCGGAGTCCTCTATGAGATGGACTAGATCTATAAATCTATAGACGTACCTTTAGATCAGGCGCTGCAGGCTTGAGCCTAAATTGGAATGCCTGACATAAGAAAGTTAGAAATATCTCACTCTTCAAACCAGAACGTACACTGTTATTAAACTAACAAAGCTACTTTATACTTGTTACCTTCTGTAATTAAAAGAAATGAAACGTATTTATTTAGTAGGCGTAGGACACTTACAAATAATTAGTTACAATATTTTTTCCTAACCACGAACTCTGTGGAAGATTCAGTAGTAACTGGCTCGTCTCTTGTTTTTTTTATACCAATAATAATTATTCAATCAATAGCAATACTCATAAATAAAGATTTTTCAATACAGTATTATTAATTGTTAGTATTGATTACGATTACGTTTAAAACCTCAATAAGATTTTAAAATTTTCTATTTAATTCATCGCTACTATAGAATTTAAAAAAATCTCTATGGAAGCGTCTGCTGATCTTTTCCCCAAATATTTAAAATTTCTCAAATACTATATTATCTACTTAAGACAACTGATAGAGTGATATATTCATTATAATAAAAATAACATAAGAGTTACAACCCTATTGTAAGTGCATTGTGCATGCGGAAGACGATGCAATTAGCTCGCACTTGTAATGGAAATGCATACGTTTGTTAAATAAAATGTCTCTCCCACTAGCTTGGTTTAGTTTAGTTGTAAACTGGGCGCAAACTACGAGCTTAAGGATATATAAAGGGTTCAGTATAAAAACTAAAATGCCTCATAGTTGTCTTATAATATACTTGCATTTATTTTTACAAATAAAATACCGTTCTTAGTGTCGCGTAACCGATATAAGATTTTATTTAAAGATAAGATAATATCAAGGCTAGTTACTTAAAGATGTCAAGGCTAGTTAGTAGCTACTTAGTCCTAAAGGGTAGTAACGCATCCGTGGATAACTTGGTTGATTGATGTCCATGGGTGGCTACTTACCATCAGGTGCATGACAGGACTACTCGCAGGCATGCTACTGCTATATTTAAAACAAGACAAAAAACTTAGTGCTTTAAATATAAAAAGTTTGCGGTATTTTAAAATCTTTATAACGACCTGCGTGGCAGAGCGGTCACCATACCGTTCTGACGCGCAGCGGGTTCCGGGTTCGATTCCCGATATGAATGATAAGTTTAGATTTCTGTTATGTGTCCTTGGCACCCTCGACACAGGAGAAAATCCTAGTGTGGGGCTATGAGTGTAGACAGCGTGTTTTTTTATAAGGGGTTTTAAAAGGTACACAACTAAATATCATGTATAATCAATTTCCCTGTGAACTACGCTCACCTTGGTCAGGCATAGTACGTGCATGGACCCACCAAAACCCGTTGTACTAACTAACGGTACAACAGCCTTGACTTGACAGACCGACAATGTTTATATTAGGCAATTAGGATCAGAGGACCCGACATCGTACCGTACTTTAAAATTCCAAATGGAATACAAAAAATCTTTTCTTTCGTAAATATGTTGCAATAAAATGTTTTCTTTCTTTCTATCTATTACTTCAGTTCGAAATGTAATCCGGTGCGGTGCACATCTGCGAATGTTTAACGGTGTTCATAAGTTTTGTGTTAATTTGTGACTTTTAATTGGAATAATGAGGCAAGTGATAACTGTTGTTTTTTTCAGTTCTACTTGGTATTATATTTATGTATTTTTATATCTTTACGTTTATATTTTTACGTTTCGAATTTAGACATTTTACTGCAGTAAATTGCAGGATTTATCACATTCATTTGTGAAATTGATATGCATAATTTATTTTTACTTTTTTATAATTTCTAGTACCAGAACTAATTTGTAGAAAATATCTAGGAATCTTTTAGGTCATTGCAAATTTATTCTTGTTTTTTTTTTGTACTAAAGGGTATCTCCATACATCTACTTAATTAATTTTAAAAGGTGGCTGCCGCTAAGCTTACTACGCCAGAAAAATTGCCCAAGCGTTGGTAACTTCAACTTATAAGAAAGAAGCTTTACATATATTTACTAACTGGCTTAATTAATTGGTTTCTTAGTATTTAGTTTGTAAAATGTAGATACACTATGAACTTAGTTATTTTTCAGAAGCCTTTAAGAACTTTCTATCTATCCATCTAACAGCCTTTTTATTTTTTTTCTAAGAAGTATAATAAATGTCTTTTAGACGACGGTATTTTGCGTAGTTACATTTGGATGTGCATGTTTGTGATCGCAGCAGATAAATAAAGAAAATATATATTCATCTTCTGATTAAATCCTTTAGACGTCTGTGATATCTAAAAGTGGGAGCGGTAACTACACTGTATCACACGGCAGTTAATATTAGTCACGCTCAAAAGAAATGTTGTGATATATCTATGTGAAAGTGAATGTTCGGTAGGTATAGTATCAAACATCCGCGACATTCCTATCCTTAAAGAAGAACCTTCCAACGTTGCTTGTCTGTTATGTTACGTCCGTTCATTCAGCTAACTTTAGTTAACCGCTTATTAGGAGTTATTACTCACCGAATCGAGCTAATCTGGTACCCATTCGGGATCCCACATATTGTTCCTACATCATTAGCATAAAGCACGATAAACCACGTGACACACTGACCAACATGCCTGGCCCCCACCGAGGCGGATTCTTAAAAAAAACGTATCACGAATTTAATATTTGGGACAACCCACACGGCGCCCGCATCGAAAATTTGTCTCCGGCGAGCGAGACGGCGCACCGACTCGAAGCGAACGCGAACGAGAGTGAAAGAGACGGACGAACGGAACAGGGCCGGCTAACGGTACCACACGGAAGTGTGTCAGTGGCGTAAAGCGTAACTCAGTGTCGGTAAATCGTAACTGTGTTGGCGCGCGTTCGAAACGCAACCTTGACCTGTGGCAATACGATCGGAAGTCGGCGACGCGCGATCTGGTTTTCGATTTTCACGGTACTGATTCACGACAATGGAGCTATGTCTGCTTATTTCTAGTGACTCCAGTTTTTAACCTGCCCCAAGGCTGGAACTATTTTAAAACTACCATAAATAGATTAACGAAGTGATAGCGATCTGTGATTTCTCCGCTCATGCAGCAAGTATGTCAAAAATACATTCTTTCAGATTTGATTAAAAATACATTAAATTTGTAAAAAAGGATACATTTCATTGTTCGTAAGGAGCGTAACAGTCTATTTGTCTATCAATAGGGTTGCTTAAGCGTGCTATGTGGTGACAGTTTTGAATAACACCAGTCCTTTTTTCCAAGGATCTCGTAGAAAGCAACTAAGTGAAGTCTAGAAGATGGACAGCAGCCTTTCTGTAAAACGTCAACTCCAACTGCAGTCACAATATCGCAACCCAAGGTGGGATATTTGCAAAGTTCTCCATTAGAGGAGGCTGTTCCACAAGTGGACCTGAATGGACTGACGGGAGTAAAACACCCCTAGGCCTATTCTACCCCATAATTTTAACTCTGGCCTAATTGATATATCTCTGTTACTATATTTATATATTAAAGCATACAATACATTCATAAAAAACTTCAATACACATAATTCAAAAAAGTTCTAAAACACCAAAGAATGTACAACCGTATGTATATTTATTGGTAAATATGAGTAAGACCATCCATTATTATATTGTACTAGTAGTAAGTACCTATTTAGCTCAGAAAGACGTATTAAAAACATTAAGGCCAAGTGTCGATGCCGTTAGAAAAATATTCAAATTTTGACCAAACGATGCGCGCAGTCGGTTAAGTGCATTTCATGTGCGAAACGTGTTATGATTTAGTACCGTCTCTATGGACTCTATGTAGAGATCTT
Source organism: Cecropterus toxeus (assembly GCA_018249875.1). Classification (NCBI taxonomy): domain Eukaryota; kingdom Metazoa; phylum Arthropoda; class Insecta; order Lepidoptera; family Hesperiidae; genus Cecropterus; species Cecropterus toxeus. Next base: position 3,253 of record DWNE01004870.1, on the reverse strand, counting down.
TTAATATATGTATTTAGAATGTCTATAACAATTTTAATATAAGTCACGTGAATTATGATTGACGACTTTATAAGAATGTATCTTTGTCAATCTTAACATTTTTACGATTATTAGTTATATATTTTCGAATATTGCATTTTTTTTTGACTTCCAATTGAATTACGGATACTAAAATTGATCTTTATGATTAGAATTCGATTAACTTTCTTTTTTTTATACTTAAACCTAACGATAAGATACGGGATGCCTGATGGGAAGTAGTCACCGTCGCCTATGGACATTCGCAACACTAAAGTTGTTGCCAATGCTTCGCCGCCTTTGAAGGAGAGCTCAATTCACAACCTTTTTGAACAATCCCATGTCATGCCCTATTGATGATTTTAAGGCACATGGTGGTTTCCAAAGAATCTGCTAATTTATAAGTGCTATAAGATATCTTTACATACTTTATCTTCACAGACATATGTATCTATGAAGTCGCATACTATCCTGTGCTTTGAAGCGCTGCGAGACAAACTTAAACTAAGTATTCACATTTCTTATATGTGTGAGAAACATTAAAAACCAATGCAATAACAGTTGAAATGACAGCTAAATTATTGGGACGAGCTTAAAAATTATTTGCGATTAAATTTCATTAAAAGAAAATAAAAACTATAAAATATACAAAGAAATATGACAGACCAGACGGAGGTCGTGTTCCGATTCGGTGGCAGTGTAAGAAATAAAACGTAATTTACAATTTGAAAGTTCCCGTAGGCCTATACAAAATGTAGACATTATCATTTTTATGATTTTTGAAGTTAATCACAGATTATTTCAGATCACTAAGATTTATCTCATATAAAAGTGAGCCGGCAACCACATATTTTCAATGAAACGTAAAAATTGCTTCACGCTAGAAATGGGTTAGGTGGTGGTACTTATTTAGGTGGTAGGGAACCATGGTCGCTCTCCCACCTTGAAAATTTTATTCACATTTTTCCATATTCGCGAAGAATTTCACAGTAAAGACATCCGTTAGTTGGCTGGTCAGAAGTTGATCATTTCACAGGTCATGAAATACTAACGGCACCGCATTCAAATTTTATGTTACTTATTTTAAATTCAAATTTGTCTTTAATTAAAACCTCGATTTTAATATCAGATACTAGATTTTATGATTTTATTCTGTGTTTTAGCATAGTAATATAATTCGACACAATTTTTATTCAGTTTCAAGTTGCTATGTAAATTGAATCTCCATTCAAAGATATTAAAAAAAAAAACCTTTTTTTATATGATTGAAGTAGCAAACGAACATGTAGTCCACTTGATGGTAAGTGGACCCTACCGCTCAATGACACCTGTAAACACAGCTACATAGAACAGGCCTTCCACCTGAACTCGATAACAGATGCGTTGCCAATCAAAATTATACCTATCTATATATGACCAGTTGTTATAAAATAATCAATATAGTTGTCCCTGACTAAGGTTTCCAAGATATATAATATTTAGGCATTGATGTAATGGCTGTACACCTTAATTTAAAGATCGTTTTCCAGTTAAAGCATTTTTTGTTCTAACATATATATGATATTTATTTGTGTATCCGTGAAAATATAAATATCTATGCAAACTCAGATATACATAGATTGTATTAAAACATTTCTCCGACAAAACTAACAAATACAATTTAAAAAATGTTTTATATTATATATCTAATTACTTACAGATATAGCGTGACGATAAGTGCATATTAATTGAAAAACTTTTATCCATTATTTAACTACAGGTGTGTTCCCAATAATTAATTGAATTTAACCGCAAGAAATATGTTTATAACACGGCGCCATTATGTTCCTTCGCATTATTTATGCAATATATTTATCTAAATGTATTCAAGAAATGTGATAGTAGAAATGTCGCTAATAGGTATAATTTCGTACATGTTTATGAACGAAGATATTTAAATTCGTACGGCATATATTTTTTTAATTGTAGTAATAAATGAGCTGTCGATCTGATGGTAAATTGTTACTATCTAAACGGACATACTTAATTAACCGATAAGAATTAGGGTCCTACCTGACCTTGGCTCCTGATATATGGCTACCCCCTGAGGACCTCTAAGATACACATTCGATGCCACCTGAACATCGCTAGGCCTAGAAATAGATTTAATGAAAGCACTCATTCCTTTGATATAAAATCAAAATCAGCCATACGTGAATCGTTTTATACCCTCACATGTATTCTATGAAAGCTATATGCAATGATTTAAAAGTGTTTACTTAAGCTCCGTAAGACAAGGCAATTGAGGGAATATGTTTCAATCAGGAGGTACCACCGCCTTATTTTATAACGTGAAACAGTTTCTGCGTTTTAGTGGGAGGGTGTGGTTGCCTCACTTTCATATGAAGCGATCATGTTGTTCCTCGAGAGTGGCAACGTATCTATTGATATGGAAAAGAGCAAATATTAATAAGTAGCAAACCACTAAAATGAAGCACCTCGTGACTGGCTACATGTTAAGAAACTAGAGTTAAGATTTAAAGATACTCCATAAGCTTAGCGTTGTCAAAATTAATGATAACAGTTTAAAAAACAATCGAATATGTCTAAGACCTATCAAAAACGTTATCATATCAGCCTTCAATAGAGATATTGTATTAATATGTTTGTATCTGTCGATCTATGGACAACTTTCACCCGCCGGTCCAACAGAGCAGATAACAAGCGCTTTCTCAGAATTTGGCTTGTCTGTCAATAATTTAATTGTTAATAAAATGACTTGTCTCGATCTCAAACAGTAACAACAATTTTTCACATGATCCATAAAAAGCAACTTAGAGATTAAATCGAGAAAAGTTGTGACATAGTAGTTATATGAATTTCAGCTTTCGAATCGGAATCGACGTTTTGAATCCAAAGCATACGCTGAGGATTAATGTTATTCTATATACATTATACATTTATATAAAGATATTAAAAGTATAAAAGCATTGAATATAACATATAAACATTCGAATTTATTTATCATGTACTTTAACTGTGGGGAGAAAATAAGGACGCCTGTAGGTTTACCTGAAGGTTCTTACAAAAATCTCTCAAATATGTGTCATTTCTATTAATTACAACTTGGCCAGTTTTCTAGTATATGTCTTAAACTTTCTCATTCGGAAAATAAGCCGTGCCTCATAATACCTAATAAACCTTTTTAACAAAAAATAGAAACCGACTTCAATGTCACCAAAAAGCAATAAAACTT
>DWNE01004869.1:0-14637 GCA_018249875.1 Cecropterus toxeus | reverse complement strand
CCCCCCATTTGGTTTTGTTCTTCCGTTTTTTTTTTTTTAGCGGGCGGCCCCGCCAGTCCAGCCTGCTTGCAGCCAGTGGCGTAGCGTGGGCTTGCGCCGCCCGGGGCGGAAGTTGAATTCGCCTCACATTATACATATATTTTGACGACCAAAAAAAAAACGACAATATCTATCTTGATGACAAAACAAGGTTGCCAAATCTGTTTTTGGCGCCCCTCAAAATGCCCGGGGCGGACCTCCCCTCCCCCCTCTCGTTACGCCACTGTTTGCATTCAACGTAGTTTTTTAATATGTTACGGGTACTCACATTATGTGGTTTTTGAACATATTAAAATGTATTCATTCTAATATCAGCTTAAAATCATATAACATAGTTTTTATTTGAATTTCTAAGTAGGAATCTGTGATCTATGTATAAGTATAACATTGTATTGTATGTTTCCCAAATGAAATAAAATAAATATTTTCGACGTAACCCTGTAGAGTACTGTGCGTTTAGTACGAGACTATGTTTCTTTGAAATAATCATTGTTTATGTTTTTGTTTAACATTTCCAACACAATAACAATAAAAACCGGCCAAGTGCGAGTGGGACTCGCGCACGAAGGGTTCCGTATCATTATCTATACAAAACAACAAAAATATACGTGTGTCGTATAAGAGCTTCCCTTAATTATTAATTTTATTCTGTTTTTAATATTTGTTAAAGCGTCAATAGAAATACATTTCCTGTGAAAATTTCAATTGTCTAGCTATTACGGTTCATGAGAGACAGCCTGATGACAGACAGACGGGTTTCCGTTTTGCCCTTTGGGTACGGAACCCTAAAAAAGAGGAGTGAACATTGCAATATATGAACAAAAAAGTAAACAATTATTATTTTGAGGACCCAAGATAAACTCTTATCAAGAGTACTCTATATTTATAAATAAAATAATACGTTTGTGGACGATCAGTTTCCAGGGTAATACAAAAGTGTGATACAAATAGTTAAAAACAAATATTTAAAGAACTGTCGTATCATATGTTTTTTGAATCCACGTATACAAAATCCGCTATTTCAAAATGATAAACTACCTTTATTTTGTATATAATTTTAAAACATCGATATCCATACTGTGTCTTTAGAGTATTTAAGATAACAATATACCGTTTCTGACTAAGAATGATAACAGATTATCATAATAGATGAAGTGAAGCATATCAACGATGGCCATGAAGTGTTTTATATAATCGCCATATCTTACGAACGCATTTCAGTGAAGTATGGTGAAATATAATATTAATCTCATGATCACATCTTTTTTAAATTTACTTGAGTAAGGTTAACAGATGAAGTACTCCTTAAATTAAGATTACGGCAAATGTTATGTAATTTTAATTAACATTGATTTTGTATTAGGTATACAATTTTTCATTACCTTCAATAAATAACTCTTCACTTCATACTTCGTTTATTAACCAACTTCTTCAAAAGGAGACCTCAGTTTACGAATAGTTAAAAAATTAAACGTAAATCCGGAGTGTAGATCTAACCAATGTTACAAATGCGAAAGATTTTGAGGATGTATGTGCGTTTATTTACTTTTTGGCGCAAAAAATGTTAGTTCGATTCTGCTGAAATTAGACAAACAAATAGTTGATGGCCTAAAATAACATATTCAATACTCGTTATATCATACTATATACTCATAATAAGCTATTACTAATCATATATTAACTTTTAGAAATAGTTGCACTTTTACTTTGCAAAGCTTTATAAAATACGAGCCAGTTAAACCTACAATCCTAAATACTTTCGCATTGTCGATGAAAATGAAAGTTAAACGACTTACAACAAGTTTGCACCGTTAAACTTATTCGCATATGCATTATGCATTCAATAATTGGACAGAGTAAATGCATCATGCGAGATTTTACAAGGTAAAATATTTATGTCAAATCCGATATGCATAATGCAATATGCAAAGCTAATAGTTAATTAATAGTGCTTATTTATTGGTGCATAAGAACTGGATTTCGAAATTTTTATCACACAACTTTCTACGATGTTTTGATTGTATGAACACGATGGAATATTTACGTTATCAAACGAACGAATTTCTTTGTTCAATATAAACATGTTATTGTAACATAATCTCACAATAAGCAGTTATTTCTTACTGTTAACTATTCTAAACAATATCAGGTTCATCCTAGAGGATCCCGTATATAAATATGGCATGAATTTTAAAGTTTTTTTTTTTATAAAATTACCTTATTAAAGTTAAACCTCTATAATTTATTTATTATTTACCCTTTTGTAAAGTTTGTCCCTTATAAATGGAGATTAAGGATGTCAAAAGTCCAATATCCTCTTATTTGTATTTACTAAGTGCACGCACTTGTCAAATAGCTCCTACTACATTTCTCACTTCTTAAAATACATTCGTTGTTTATGTAACAAAATAGTTAATGAACTCGAAACTTTCGCGCAATAACGTTTAATTAATGTCCTAATTATGAATGCAGGAGATAAGTATTTCGGGTGACTCCCGACATCCTTGACATGCTTGACAAGCCCACGCGACACCCACGCATTCCACATCTACATTATCTATTGTTTGTTCCACTTAGGTACATTGTTACTGTTGAAAGAGTAATTACAATTGGTGCGATATGTGCAGTTACGACTACTTTTTAGGGTTCCGTACTTAAAGGGTAACAACTGTACCCTATTACTAAGACTCTGGTGTCTGTCTGTCTGTCGGAACCTTGATTAGGTACTAGACATAGAAAATTTTCACAGAAAATGTATGTGTTTGTGTTGCCGATATAACAACAAACACTAATAACAGAGTAAACTAAATATTTAAGCGGGGCTCCCATAAAACAAATGTTTTTTTAATAAATAATGGTACAGACCCTTTCGTGCGTTAGTTCGATTCACATTAGGCAGGTTTTTTAAATGACTTTACATATGCGACGCAAGTTTACGGTGTTCGAAATCTTACGAATAAATTCCAGAAATGGCGGAAAAGTCGGTGAAAATACATAAAAAAATACATACAGTCAAACATAGAACCACCTCCTTTTCGAAGTCGGTTAAAAATTGAACTGTCTGTTTGACATATAAAACACTTCTACAAAATAAATATTTAAATTACATAAAATAATAGACTATGATTAAAACTTTTGTTTGTCTGGGCAATTCCGAAAACGCCGAAAACATAAAAACAAAAAGCGTCATATGATTTTTTACCAGATTTTATGTAAAATTAGCGTTTTTGTGTCGTTATTCATGCAAAACCGATAATTAAGATTCAGCCATTACATTTGTAAGATTCTGTCTTATACGTATCAACGAATACACTGACTTCTATTACTCCAATTCTAAACCATTTTCTACTAACAATGTATCACAAAAAATAAATTGAAGCTTCAGTAGAAGATCATTTGGCAAGCAATTACATACTATGTAACATAATCAGTTTGTCGAAACTTCAATCGTTTGTTATTTCTGCATGAGTAGTTTGTTTTCTAAATTCTTCTCTAGAAGATTTCTTTTCAAAATGACAGTAAACATTTTATTATACGATACGTATCGATTTTTTTTTGTATAAATATGGTAGCATACGAGCAGTATATATAAATAAAATGAAATGAAATATCTTTATTTTGCATAGGCCTACGCTGGCACTTACAAATTGTCATTTACAGTATTTTTTCTTACACTACCACCGGATCGGTCCATCCGCAGCAATCCAGTCCATCTGATGATACGTGGTCACTGCCGCCCACGGACATTTGTAATCTACCCCTAAGATCTTAGCTAAGAAAGCCACAAATGCATTGCTACTTCTGAGGACTAGGTTGGTACGTCTCGGATAAGAATGTCACCCTTACCATACCCTTCAGACAAGGTAGCACTAAACTTAGTTTAACTGCCGGTTTGCTGTTAGACAGAAATAGGTGTGGCGGTGATGCCTTCGGACTAGAACCGCAGAGTTCTACCACCATTTCAATATAATGGCATAAAATGTAATAAATAAGTAAAAAAATATTTTCAATATGAATTTAATTTAATTTATTAATTAATTTAACCTACGTCATAAATTTACCTTAAATCTTAAGGAAATAAAAAATTGACACACTAGTCGGAACGCTAGTTTTATCCAATTGTAAACCGACACCATACGAACACGAATTTCAGTTTTGACATGCAGCCGTCTGTTCACGTAATACATTATGCATATTTTAGTCTTTGTCTTCGAATGCCTGCAGTTCTATAAGAGCTATTGTCCGTTGCGTTATCGAGTTCGCTACATCGCCTTCACTTTATCAAGTCCTTATGACGATAACTGAACAACTATCTTAGCTTGCATTATATTATTCAAACCCAGTGCAAAGCTATTTAGAGATAGCTTCGCCCACATTGACTCCAATAAGGGTCTTTCCTTGAGTTTGCGCAATTTTGAATTTAGTACGGTAACACCAGTTAGATAGTGTAAATACTAAATAATAATATTGGATAATAAGTTACCGTATTTGAACTTACGAAATTTTATAACGCAAGGTGCAAGTATCCGAAGTAAATGTTACCATTAGTAACAGATAGATATTATTATGAACCAAATACAGTTTCTGAAATCACAGTAACTATTTCTGCTTAATAGCAACAATAAACGCCGCTGTATAGTTAGTGTTAAGTCTAGCATATCCCGCCAAACAAGCTTCATGTTTAGTCAATTTTAAGGCAAGATACTGTATTTAGCTTTAATTGTTATGTAAAAAACAAATTGTTAAAATAGTATATTATTGTTTATATAATATATATTTTTTACAATCTGTTGTAACTTGTAACAAAAAAACAAACCCGCTGAGTTTTTTCCGGATCTTCTAAGTTAGGGTCGTGTTCCGAACCGGTGTAAGAAAAAATATCTTAATAGAAAATTGCCCCCATAGGCATATTATGTAAAATTAACATTTGATTCTGGTTTGAAGCATGTAGTATGGGAGGTAAGTCCACGAGGCGTTCCAGATTGTTCCTTAGAGGTAACAACATATCTGTGGTACACATTGTAATCCTATCTGGGATTGATTAATTTTAATTTGTGGTTGATTAAAGTTGTAAATGGGCAGCAGTTGTCATTTACCATTTGCTGAAAAGCATGCCTTGCTTTGCTTTTTATAAAAGGCTGTTTCCATATAAAGTTCTAAGGAAGTCACTTGGACTTTACGACATGTTGATATAACAATTGTGTTTAAAAATTCGTTTACGTATCACGTCGGCACCGTTAAAAATAGATATTAAATCAATAATCTGCGCGAACGCAGTCGATTTCAATTCATCCTGGATCGCTCGTTTATCATATAGGACGCACGCATCTGACCGGAAGCGGCGCACGCGCAGTGAGGGACCGTTTCCGGCGGCCATTACTGTCGCGTTACGAACTGTCTAATGAAGCGGCGCGGCCATTGTTTAAATCCTTTCCTTCGTTGATATTTATAAGCGCCACTTATAATGCTGTTTAAGAATATTTAAACATATAAAATTATTAATAGTCTGTGTTAATTATGATCTGTGAGCATAGCATAGCATTATGTTTCTATAGTCTATGATCAATTCACTTCGCTTGTTCACCGGCTATTGTGCACCTAACTTGCTGGATAAGTGACATAAATTACAGTCCATAAAATTATACAAGCATTTTTATCATAATTTATAACATATCAAAATTAGATGGTGTGTCTGTTTGTTAGCAATCCCGAAAGAACCACTGGTCCGATTTACATGAAATTCAGCATGTATGTAGCGTATTTACCTATTCAACCTTACTTTATACATGATCAACTTATAGGTCTTCTTTAGTACACCTTTAGTTAAAGACTTTCATATATTTTTTTTTCCTTTTTAGCCTTTTTCCATTTTTACCTCTTAAGGAAGCAGGCGCTAAAGGCAAAACCCTTTAGCGTCTGCTTCCTTAAGAAGTAAAAAATGCTTTTACTGTACATCAGCTAGTATTACATTTTGTAACGTGTAAATGTGCGCGTGTTAAAAGTAATAGTTTGTCTTGAATCACTTGCTCCTAATTTCGCGAATAACATATTTATAAATTTGGCTCCACGCCAACGCGACCTTGCGTTTGATTTGGCTCATTGATGGAAATAAATGTGACTATTTCGATGCTTGTGTATTTCACGATTTGTGTATATAGTAAGAATTGTATTACAGATTAAAATTATGTAGTATTACTTTGTTACTCTTTTGTATTTACAGTAACACTACAAAGCTAAAGGAATAAGAATTTTGTTGCCACAAAGACGAATACACAAACACCTAGACACAGAACAGAATCTAAACTCATCATTCAGATGAATGTCCAGTCGGGGATCGATCCCGACACGTGTCAGACCGGTATGCTGATCGTCCACCACGCGGGTCGTCAAATTCAGGGTCGTCGGAAATGAAATGAAATGTCTTTATTTTGTATAGACCTACGGGGGCACTTACAAATAGTCAATTACAGTATTTTTTCTTACACTACCACCGGATCGGGGTTTATATTCTGTTTCTTACTGTTTCATGCAAACACTACTGGTCGGATGTGGCTGAAATTCGCCACATAGGTGGTTTATGACCTCGATTAACATCATGACATAGAATACTCTTTATCGTGGGAAAATGATGTCCAAGCGAGCGGAGCAGGACATTAGCTAGTACGTAATAAATCACTTGTTAGTTTATTACTGTGTTATTATAGAAATGAAATTTTATCAGTTTAATTACCAACTACGTCTTATTTAGTGACTAAATTATTTATCGATATTTAACAGAATAACAGACATATTAAGTAACATTTTTATTATTTACTTGCAATTTCGTATAAAACGATCCTTAGGGCTAAAAGTAACTTCAATGTAAACATATGTAGATAGATGGAGATGTTTTATGAGTGTACAGAGCTAAACTAAATATGTTATTACTAGACTGTCGATTAGTCATAAGTGTGACAAGCGCACAGCGGGTGAGATCGACCAAATTAGTAGTATTTTTTTTTTTGTAAAATCTAAATAAATTTCATATTTATTTTCTTTTCCTTACTGAATTATCGTTATTCATTCACAGTTTACCGGGGTTTGCCAAAAATTCGCAGTATCGAACTGACCCGACTTTGGAAAATAATGAACAATAGGAAAACGTAAAGCTATTAGTAGAGCTAATATAATAAGAGGTTATTGACTCTATAGAGTTAATTTAGGTGGGAGTTTCTTTATCAACATGTTTTAAAATTACTTTTATTTAACGCACTTCCGAAAAAGCTGTGAAATTAGGTCATTGACAATTGCAACAGTTACAATGAAGGTTGCAGTAAAGATGTAGTGTTATCTAGCTCGGCTCACTTTTATATGAGGCGACCATTTCAGTACTCAAGAGTAGCAACGCATCTGTTTGACTTCAGATAGAACCCCTGTTCTATATGAAGTTATCTAAATATGTCCATGGGGGGCAGTAACCACTTCCCATCAGGTGGGCTGCTTGTTGGTTTGCTACTTCATATTTATAAAAAAAATCTAGTAACAAAAAATAAGATGGCACACCCATCGTGATTCGACTGGAGGCACCAACGTCATACCTAAACTTTTCTACCCAGAAAGGATCCCGCTAACTAGCTGTACGCTTGTTACATTTAGACTAAATGATTGTAGTATGATAACTATATATTAGCTCTATACGCTCATATGAGCCCATCTAATGGTAAGTCGTTACTGCCACCCATGTCGTAAACAACTTCATATAGAACAGGGGTCCTATCTGAAGTCAATCACAGATACGTTGCTAATCCCGAGGATTAAGATAGTCGCGTCATATATAAGTGAACCTACTACCTATTATAATAAACGCTCTAACTTATTCTTATAAAGTAATGTAAAATCATAGGGCGTGATCTATATGACAATACGCCATTTAAGGTATACATGTATCACCTTAGCATCATCCTCCGGAAGGAAGTTGACATAATTCCCTCGCTTACTTATTCTACAAACACTTGCGATAAAGCGTACCGCGTAATGTGACATGCTTTCTTGGAAACCGGTTTATTATCACGTAAGTACGCAACATTACTTTAAAGAATTAAGAACAAAATTAGTCAATGAATATTCAGAGAACATTGAATAGACTTAATAAAAAGAAGGAAAGTCGTTATATTAAATTTTATATAATTATGGTTACATATATGTATAGACAGTGACATGTAATTCGTTTCGCGGAAATGGTTCTACATTCTGATGTATAAAATTTATATGAGGTCAAGAAATTATTTGGGTCAAGCTTTAAGGAAAATAATTATAGGAAATAAGAAAATAAATATTTCTGATAAGCTTTAATGAAATAATATTCATTGAAGTGATGCGTTATCTAGTAAGTACGATTCACGAGTAATGCATAAAAAAACTCAGCACCAGTGATTGTTTGGTTGAACGCGCTAATCTCAGGAACTACTGGTTCGAATTGAAAAAATCTTTTTGTTTTGCATAGTAAATTTATCGTGGAAGGCTATATATAACATCACACTATGCTTGTTTGTTTTTAATAGATTGTTCTCTAACAAACGCTGGTGAAACTGCGTGACACAGCTAGTTACGATAAAAGCAACTTGGTAATCAGATATTTGGATGCAAAAACAAATTTTTTTTCAATAAATAAAGCTTGTACTTACCCTATAATTGAGACCTTGTACATCTTCTAGTGATACATCAGAGTACATGTCGTCCGCCGGCTCCCCGCCCGATCCGCAGCCGGACGAGTTAAAGGACGACGACCGGTACAATTGGCTAAAACAACAGTCAGAGATCGAATTAATCTAGTTAGATTAGTCACAGGTGCAGGACATCTTTGTACCTTTTAAATAGGTAGCTGAAACGGGTACACTTTGAGTAGTTGCTACTAACGCCATCTTTTGGTGAGTTATATCCAACTTCGTAAGAAAATTGTTGTGAATAGTTTTTCAAATTTTGTTGATGTAAAGTACGATTGGAAAGAAATGTATTTTTAGCTTTAGTAACAATTATATTGTATGCTTGACTGCGTTGGTATTTAAAATACCTAATATAAACCAAAAAGCAAAACAATTTTTAGATGTCGAAACAGAACTTATTTTAATTTTTTACATTCACACTAAATTGTAGATAAAATCAATGCCCTTCCGTAGTAATTTATTAAGGTTGTAAAAAGGTATGTTTTATTAAACACCATGACAGGTTTAAATGTTACACTAAGCGACATCTATGTAAGACTTTGTGAATTTTACAACGCCACCTGCCGAGAATATTGACGAACTACAAAGCTATGTAAAACTTTATAATACCAAACCTAGGTGGCGCTGCACACCCATGAATGAAACGAATAATTTGTGCGTACAAAATAAGAAAAAGCACTAAACAAAATACTGGTGATTTGCTTTAGATTTTGTGAACTTATTACACAAATACATAATAGTTGTATTTAATTTGAAGGGATTAATAAAATTGACAAGTAAAGCATATTATGATTATTACAATAATTACCTTGCTAAGACATTGGAGCCGATTTGTCTTTTACCAGAGCTGAAACAAAAATACACATTAATAAAAGAGCGAAAAAAAGCACTTTAAAAAATAAAATTTGACATTTACAACGTAATCAGTTAGTAAAAAGAAAAGGAATTCAAGTATAGGTTTTTTGTTTTTATTTTGGTAATTGTAATTATTAAATTGTGATTTTTGTAATAAGTTTCCTCTTTAAATAGTTGGTTATTAACTGATTATACTAAACATCAGTTATTTTGAACACAATACAATATTTTATAGGGACGGGAGGTACTATTTGTCGCTCATGTAACGGGTAACGCCTAATACATAATCGCAGAGTAAAAGTAGGCTTCACACTGCATAAGCATCGAAGTAATCAAATGGTAGCGCTGAAAGACGAGTTGAATAGCGCGCGCTAATTACCGCGACACGCGTCCGGTATTTATTTAAATTTTTGATGAGTATTTCTAATGGTACATAAACACCCTCTACTGGACAGTGGGACTGGTTTTATGTTAATGTTTTCTTACTTCATCATAATATTGTAACTAATATAACAGTGTGGCGACCTTATTTTATATGCTTTTTATTCTTTAAAAACTATTTGGAATTTATACAACTTTACAATGTATTGCTTTTTGAACAATGTTATCTTGTTTTTATTCTAAAAAAGACGCAATGTTTTAATGTCATTATTATTCTATTGTAAATACTTTAGTATTATTTGTAAATAGTAAACATAGGTGTGAAAACAGTGCAAAGAACCTTTCTTTTCACTCTATACTTTTTGGAGGCCCCGACGATATAGATAAGATATAGATACAGACAATAGAATTCAAAAAAATATGAATACGATGGTTTACCCCTTAGAATGTGCCTGGTTAAAGGGGAAACTCTCAAGTCTAGAATTATCCTTATTTATGATAAGAAGTCGCATATAACATAACAGGCAGATAATTATGTTAATTGTGCAATTGTACATTATGTATGTTCTATTTGAGGATAATTTATTGTTATTATTTAACTACTTTCGTCATAGAACATCTGTTGCACCAGGGTTGACTAGTAAACCAATGTCATCATATAAGTCGACCGTTTCGTAACACTATTTTTTAAGGGTCATGCATAGAAATAAATTAGGATTTCTCAATACAGTCAACACAAAGAAATTCATTTTCGACTGCACTCTTTAGGATAGATTCCTTTTTTAATGTAACAGAAAATATGCAATGTGATTTTACGAAATCATTTGATAAATATTAAATTGAAAATGAGAAAGGCGGAGTGAAAATAATTACTTATTATCTTCGCCAACTTCTTAAAAATAATTTACCTTTAAAGCTTATAACTGATTTAAATTATTTTAATTTTATAACTTAGTTCTTCCATGGGAGTGCGCTAACAGTGTAGAGAAATCGTCGGGCAATGAAACTTGGATGTACGCCTACTGTGATATTGTGTACGAAAGCGAAGCAATCTGATTACAGGGACTGTAGTAAAATAGTGATCACAGAAATGCACCCGTTATTATACTAGGTACTCAAAAGAAAAGCTAAGTTGTTGTAGCTAGACAAAGGACATGGCCAGTTTGTGACTAGTTGTCGGTAGAAGTGTAGATGTACAATAGTCAAATGATAATAATCAATCTAAAATATATACAAAAATTAGCATGTAATCTACTTTATTAACTTGGGAGAAACATTTAAGTTATACTTAAATGTTGTATTTTATTTGTTTCGATAAACGTTTGGTTTCCATACAAAAAGTAAATTAATACTTCCATACAACTATCTTAAAATATAATTAATTGATATTTTAATTCTCATATTGAATTATATTCTTATATTAAATCATATTTAAAAAATAGTACCTAAGGCACAATAATTAATTTATATTTTCCACTTTTCTTATTTTGATTTAATAGCACAGACTAAAACGTAACAATGTTGCAGATAAATTATAAATAATTAAAAGTTATTGGACTTTGAAATTGTTTTATTATAAGAGTAGAACTTTTCGAAACTGGGCAGACAGTTACACAAAAGTTTGCCATGTCCCTTCTTATAAGTACTACAATTATCTGTGTCAAAATACCGCGATTCGAAACTGATAATGATTTTCGTCGTAAATTTTCTCTCGCATCGATAAAGAATAATGCAGTTTAAACGTAACATTCTTTCACAGATTAATTTTCTGGCAGAGTGATCATCATATTGACTGAAAAACAGCGTGATTTCAACGTTGCATTAAATTGGAGTGCATCTTACTATTTTTATTTGAAAAGCGCTCGATGCGGAAACTAACCCAACTTAACCCACCTATTAAGTGATCAGTTTTTTGTAACCTAATCGATCCTGGTATATTTTTTGTATAGGTTACAAGAGCACGCAATAAACACACATATATACCATTTTATACTAAAATACAGGGATGTTTTGGATATGAAATTTCGGATTTGGATACGGATATAGGAATAACATTATATATTTTTTTGTTATGGATATTATAGGTATTAATTTGGTTTTACTACTGTTATCATTACGTGATGAAAACTTTTTTCAAAATGTTGCCAACGTAATATGCAAATAACAAATACATGTTTATTACCCGAACGCGTCAGAAGGAGGGCAATGTTTTTCGAGGGTATGTATATGTATGTCTGTTTGAATGTCCATTTCTTTGGCACGCACTACAGGCCAAATGGGTTGATGGATCGTGACGTATAATATATCATTACAATAGAGTCAGTATAGAAAGTGACATAGACTATATGATTTTAAAAAATGGCGCCCCCAAATAGGGGTAAAAGGGGGGAGAAGGGATGACTTTTTTACAATGACGACAATATGGGTATCAAATGAAAGCTAGTAAATAGACCAATTTGAATACTATAATATTTTTACCTAAATATTTTAATAAAAGACTTTTGTACAGCGCTAAATAAAATATATCACTATTAACAAAAAAAACGTTTTTTGTTTTAATGTTTTTAACAATGTTACTAGTTTAAAACTGGTAGTGGAAGATACCAGTAGGTATTACACACAACTTGGTCATTATAAGTGAATTACTTTCCACCCAGCCAGTAATTTCACGTAAATGAGTAAATTGTCTAAATTGTGCACGCGTTACACAATTTACGAATGCCTCGTATGCCGATTCTAGTTGTTTATTTTGGCCAAATTGTCTTTTTAAGTACCGGAACAGTTTACAGCGATGTAGGTTTTTTGTTGTGATTTATTTATAGCCATATGTATGTTTACAAGCGTATGTAATACTGTTCAAAACCAAACGTGCCGCCTTAGTCAGTACTTTATAGACAGCAAAAATTCACAAATTATAGCTTTTCAAATCTTGCTATTAAAACCTAATTAATGGCTCTTTACATATTTCGCCTTACAAATATTACTTATTTGTCACCAACAAATTTTTCATCATATGAGCGGTGATAGCCTAACCATAAAAAGAGTTCTCAAAGGTGTGTGAAGTCTACCAATTCGCACTTGGCCAGCGCGGTGGACTATGGCCTAAAACTCTCTCACTCTGAGAGAAGACCCGTGCCCAGCAGTGGGACAATAATGGGTTGGCGAGAGAGACATTTTCATCCTGGGCACACTACGCTACCAATACTCTTATAAGCATCATATACTTTCCAGTATTGTTAAAAATATTAAAACCAAAAACTCGACTGCGTAAAACTTTTTTTTGATCATAATAATATATTTAGATACATAGCGTTAAATGGTTTACATGAGTTTTCAGACAAAAAAGTCAGGTAATATAGGTTTTAGAGTGGTCCATTTACTAGCTTTCATTTAATACTCCTATTATCGGAATAATAAAGTTCTTTCCTCCTCATTTTCCCCTATTTGTAGGCGCCATTTTTTAAAATTATATAGCCACTGCAAATTGAGACGATTCTAATGATACGGCATTATCCGTCTAGGCGTTTGGGCTGTAGCGCGTTCCAAAGATATGAAAATAGATACAAACAAACATACATGCATACGTTCGAAAAAATTACCCTCGTTCTGACGCAGTTGGGTAAAATGGACTTAAAATTGTTAAATTACTTGTATTATCTTAGATTTCCGTGTGCTCGCGTTTCCCCTACAACGAGTTCTTGTGAGAAGAAAGTGCGAAGAGTAACGCGGAGACCATTAAATTTAAAGATTAATATCGACACTTTACAACATCAAGATTATGAAAAGTGAAAAATAATGACCGGTTGAATAAATTGCGTACATTGCTCTGTCTTCCCGCGTTTATAAACTGTCGTAGCACATCACACGATACAATGGAATGGAATGTATACAAAAAAATAGGATGTACACTCTAAAATATTTCGACAGGATACAATTTAAAAATAATAAATATTATTGGTAGGAATTTAAACTCGGAATAATTACATTCGCATAATATTAGACCAAGAAACGATTATAAAACCAAAAATAAAACCGATTCCTATAATTGAATTTTGCAGTCGGGTATTTTGTTTAAATTATCATTTATTTATTCAACTTTTTTTAAGAGTTTACGTAGGTATATGGTAGGTACCATAAAAGTTATCCTCTCTCCTCCCCATTTACCTCTTTTTTTACTCGCCATTTTTTTTAATTATATAGCCTATCACTTCAATTAGTCCGTCCAGCCGTGTGCGTTGTAGCGCGTGCCAAACATACATACGCTCAAAATACAATATGGTCTTCTGACGCAGTCGGGTCCAAACAATGGAACTGGCATGCATCTATTTTATAATTATTTACTTATGTAGTTACATTAGCAGCCCATGGACATTTAAAATTAAATCTCATTGAGGTTTCTGTATTCTACAATTCTCTACTGCGAGCTAAGGTTGTATGAGTGACTTCCAGGGGTATACATGACTAGTATACGTGGACATCGTTTGTATATACAGTTGGTCAAAAAGTCGTGGATCAAACGCAACTAGGGGTTAGATGAGGTTATTAGCAGCAAAAACTTGTTTTACGGGAGGTCCATAACCTAAGAAATTCTTTTAATAAAATAAAACATTTTACAATAAATGCTTAAAATTCCCGCCCCTGACCATAATACATAATCTGC
>DWNE01004868.1:0-14638 GCA_018249875.1 Cecropterus toxeus | reverse complement strand
GGAGCAATTACAATAAAAAATAATTAAAGGATGACCAAATTTTTTCGAACTTGTTCTTCATTTAAATAATTTATTTTTTTGGATACATTCAATAAAAAAAATATTCCTATCAGTTATGAAGTAACATTACATTGTTTACAGTAGATTACTGATAGCGGCAAGAGTTTCGGGGGATGTTTATCAAGGTGCCGAGACCGATGCATGTTAGGAATATTGAAATTTGCCTACGTTATTATAAATATTTCTCTTACTGAATTATTTTTACGCCCTAATTGTGATTACCATCAGAGATGTGCAAGACCGTAGCTAAGGTAAACGATAAGTTCAGGTATCTCACGCTTTAGGCTAAGTGAGTAAGCTTAAATTTTTAACTCGCATTCGTCCTAATAAAAAAAATCAGCTTACCTACAACAGTTCAACTAAGCTATAAAATCAAGCAGTCCTATTGGCCATTTTTAACATCTATAGCTCAGCTACGTCGCATATCTCTGGTGGAAAGGTCTTCTAAAGTTAGTATCAGATATTTTTCGAAGCAAAGTAAACTGATTCTCGGTCCCTAGCATGGGGATGAATGAGGATGATGGATTCGGGCGCCTATCCCCAGACTTTGACGGACTGGTCCCAGGAGCAGCTGGCTAGGGCGATGCCGTTGGGCGCCAGCGATATCGACGTCACTCGGTTCTCGTGACCGTTCAGGGTACCTGCATACCAAGAAATAAAATTGTCAACGGTTTAACATGGTCTGACTTCAGCGATCAGCAAAATACTCACACCTATTTTTGTCTTATAGCAGTCATGTTATATAGCAACGATTTAAGTACTAGAGGAGGGGTGGAGCACTTAGACGAGATGTTCCAATTTATTCCTCAGAGGTAACAACGCATCTCTAGCAAACCTCCGGTAGTACTCTTTATTTTATATAGATATCAATGGGCGGCAGTTGTCATTTATCATGAGATGGACGGCAAGTTTGTTGGATACTTCTGTATTTACTGAAACGTAAACGCGGTTAAATTGTCATCGTCAGCCCAGTATTTTCCCCCAGCTATTAAGACGGCAGAATGAGAGAGTTTTAAGCCACAGTGCACGGCGCTTACCAAGTGGGAATTGGTAGACTTCACGCACCTTTGAGAATTCTTTTTTTTTAAGAGAACTCTCAGGTGTGCAGGTTTCCTTACGATGTTTTCCTTCGCCGTAAAGTAGTGACAATTAATTGCTATTAATTAATTCATAATCTTAAATAGTGATTTATTTTAAATGTGTGTCATATCTGCATTTCTGTCATAAAGTGTTGTGTGAAGAGTTTATACAATAAGTCTTAAGTCTAAGAGTAATATTACATAGTAAATGACCTGTGTGGGCAACCTTTAGCGTATCCCAGGAGTGTACGGTGTTGTCATCTGATCCAGCCAGGAGGTAGCGCCCGCTGAAGGAGAGACCTGCAATAAATAGTGAGAATAAAATAATAGAATTATTTAGCCCTTTTTGGTGTGCAAGTAAAAAAAATATTTTAAGTAGTTTATCATAATAAGCACGTATTGTCCAAAATTCATGGTCCTAGCTTTAGTTCGGGACTGTTATGATTAGGCAATAATGAATATCTCTTTTTATAATATAGGTACAAATATAATAAATTCCTGTACTAATAATGTATTTAGTACTCGTACTTGTAGTACTCTTAGAACTAGTAGTTATAAAGTTCGCGGATAGTTGCGAAAGCGTTCCCGTGTTCCCGCCGTACGGTGCAAGAATATACAATGGGGGTTTAGCCGGTAAGAGTCCGGCATAACCCAGCTGCTACCCCGAGCGGCTGGGTATCCATGAGAATTACACATTTGAAAAAAATAGTTATAAATGGCTGGCACCGACCGCAACTGGTGAAGCCGCTGTTCCCGGGCGGCGTGTAGTGGCCGAGCTGCTGGTCGCTGCGGATGTCGAACAATCGCGCCGTCTTGTCCTCGGACGCCGTCGCGAACGCCTGCCCGCTGTTATGGTACTGCGAACATTGACATAAAAATGAAAGTTAATGGTACATTTGGGCACGAGTAGCTTGAGTAGCATACAACTGCTTCACAGGATTTGCGAAATTATTCACGAGCTGGATTAGAAATAGAAGCCATGAATGGTTTAATATCGTGAGGCCGCGATGCGTAATTTAGAAGTGATTGTAACTATATATTCATTAACGTACATTATACATTTGGCGAATTACGAATCTTTGTAACCGATCCACTACGTTACGAGAAGTCATGCGTGAGATGGATTTGGACAAGTAACCGCAAATAAAATATTATCCTAAGAACGAAGGAGAATATTATCTTGTGTAAATTGGAAGTGTACCTATTCTTTATTCTTATCGTTAATATTACATTTATCCAAGGGCCACGGTACATGCGCTTAGGTGTCAATCACACTGCGTTGCAAGCGTCAGGGTTGAGCGTTACGAAATGTATGTATCTGTTCTTATGGCCACCAAATTTTTTGCTGCAAATTGTAGTGAAATTAGTCAAAATTCGTTCAGCGCTAAAGCTTGCAGCCCCAAGCGAATATTTCGCAGCTGAGTAGCTAGTCTTCAGAATCGGCATAGTAAGCACATATTATAATGAATAACTTTAACTTGCTTAAGTTTCTCCTCTTTGGATCCAATGAAATATCCTAAAACTCTTTCATAGTGGAAGGCTACGGCAGAAAATGCCTACTGTCGAAATTTTCTGCTTAGGCTTTGCTCAGAGTAGGTTTTGTATAAAATAAATATCTAAGATACATCTATTATCGTGAGGTCAGATATAGATAGATATCAGGTGCGTTTGTTGCTTAAAACTAAACTCACGCAAACGCTGTTAACGTCGGCCTCATGTCCGAAGAAGGTCTGCTTCTCCTTCTCGGCGCGCACGTCCCACAGCTTGCACGTCCGGTCGACGGAGCCCGTCACGAACGTCTTCATGTCTGAGAACACGTACCATACCATATCATGTGGAGAATGTAGATGTTGTTTGTGGATCACTGGCGGATCCATCACGTTAAAGGGGGTTTGATTCGATTTGACGAATCTGACGTTGCCGTTGAAATTTTGGTAAATAGCAACCCATCACCTTCCCATCCCTCTCAACCATCCGTTGCTCAATCATGCGTGCCCTGTCTTAACGTTCCCGACCGGCCTGTCTGAATGCCATCTCCGGGTAAAAGCGCGCAGGTAAATAGGAACCGTCTAAAAATAGTTTTACTTTTGAACCGATATTTAATACAAAGTGTAATTTATGTTGGATAACTAACCAGGAGCCAAGGAGATGCTGACCACGTCACCGGCGTGCGCGTTGAAGTCCACTTCTCGTCTGCCGGCTTCCAAATCCCAAACGCATCTGAAGATGACAGTTACATGAACTTATGTTATATGATATTATATGTAGGTATAATTGTTTTACGTTCACCTATTATACGTAGAGTTTTCTGCGTTGAATATTTAAAAAAATATGAATGTGGTTATGTTTGATGTTTATTTTTGAGCTTGAGAAGTGAAGATTTATCTAATAGTTTTCGTACATCTTCATGTCGCCAGATCCAGTGAGGATGTGTGTGTCATCGAGGAAGCGGCAGCTGCTGAGGAAGCCCTCGTAGCCGGCCAGCTCGCGCACCATCTTCGCGGCGCCGTTCGGGTCCCGGTTGTTCACGTCGTACACCGTGCACATGTTGTCCATGCCGCCGCACGCTGTAATATGTAACCAAAATCTTTTTTTTTTGTACCAGCAGTGAGTTTAATTACGTGTTATAGTGATCTACTGAACTAGGTGTGTAGTGAATCTCTTTAGTTTAATAAAATATTCTATCTATTAAAATATACTAAGGTGTGTATGTAAACTCAAGATTGCTATTCTTCACTGTAAAGCAGTGATATTGTTAAAACGCGTGTCATTTAAGAGAAATTTGAAAAATGGTACTTGTGATAACAATGATCAGCAAATCCCGTTACCAATGCCCTTGCGAAATATTTTTTTTCCATATTGCATTGCGCATAGTTTATGTGCTCTGTTGTTTGTTTACAACTAAGTTTAGTCCCATGGTTTTTAGATCCATGGGTAGGATCCATGGATCATGTGTCATCATGTGCCAAACATAACACTTGCCAACGAAATTTCCCGAGGGTGAGAAGGCGACACTCATGACCCAGGCGGAGCGCAGCGGGATGACCTGCACCTTGTTTCCGCTCCACGTGTCCCAGATGATCAACTTGCCGTCCAGAGAGCCGGTCACGCAGTGCCTACAATGATGTTTTTGTCTTGTTTAAGTAAGAAATTCTCGCAAAAAGTTATTATTTATAATGTGTTCCGATTGTCTTATTTGAAGATTATTAATCAGGGCGGCTTTCCCTACCTAGAGCAGGGGGTGCAAAGTACCCGCGCACCGGGTGTTAGGGGGCGCCGAGAACCGTACGCAATCCATAGAGAGGGCGCCAGATTTGATACAAGATGGCCCCAGGATTGCACCCGGGCGCTACATGGGCTAGAGCAACCAGTTAGAGTTAACCAGCGAGAAGTATGCCACATGTTTGACGATGATAATGTCGCTGCAGTCGTAAAATGCAGTTTTCTGCAACCAAGTATGTATTTTTTAAGTTTGGTAAATTCATTGTGGCTCGAGTCGGACGGTACCACCGCCACAACTTTTATGCCTAATAACTCTTCATTCTTGGGTTTAGTTCTGATGTGAAGGGTCTGAAGATAGACATACCTACTAACCTGTAACGTACCAATTAAGTCCTTAGGGGCAGCAACGCATCTGTGACCAATCTCAGGTAAGTCTCTGATCTAGGCCACATACCGCCTGATAAAATTCATATTCGATTGCTAAAGAAAAAAGTGTTAAGTAGACCAATACATTATAGAACATGATGGAGAATAAAGAACTAGTTAGGCAAACCCATTGCTTAAGTAGGAACATCGTTTTATCTATTACGACATTAGTTTTATGACGACAAAGTTAATTTAAGTTGTTTTATCAATGTAAAACTAAATGATAATAAAGTTTTAAGTTTCGCCTGATAAATCATTAATGTGGTAGAGCTTTTACAGTTTTAAACTAAGCTGGAAGAGTGCATTAGATAGGTTGAATAATGCTACAAAAAGTTGTAAGTGAAAACTGAATAATTAATAATTATTGTACAGAGCAATTATAATACACAGCTTATCGAAGCCACACAAGGACTTAGCCTACATTGAATACCTTTATGAACTCTAACTATAATGTAAGTCTATCATAAAATAACGTTTCATGTATGCAAAAAAGTCACGTTATCGTTGGGAGCTATTGAGCTAGTTCTCACTACCAGACGTTTATAAACGTGTAAAATTCAAGACGTTACTCTGACGGCTTTGGGTCTTGGCAACTTTTACACTAAAGCTATTTTCACAAAAGCCTTTTCCTTATACTTTTAGCTTGTACTATACACAGGCACCACGTTTCAAGGAAGAAATCTGTGCGTGCGATAAGTCATAAACAGCACAGTTCGATAATATTGGTTATGCCGCGAGATGTTTGTGATTATTTAAAAATAATGTAAGAGTAGGGCTTCAGAAATACGTTATGTAAACCGTCGGCTCGTCGCGGAGTTACCATTAGCTATAGCTTCATTGCAGCGGAAAATTGTGTAAGAGTGATCGCGAAATGTTGATGTAATGTTTGGGGCAAGATTATCTATCACATAACATTGGGAGTGGTTTAAGACCGACACAAAAAGCAAACGAATCTTATTTACATTTGGTTTTTAAATAATTATGGAGGCATGGACCATAACCTAAGCTCATACATACTTTAACGACGCTGGAACATAAAACCCTGTTAAGATTTGGAGAACAAATACGTCAATAAGATCTAAGTATAATTAATGTGTTTCTGGTGAAAATAAATGGGATTCTTTGTCTTTGCGCAGTTTCGCAGTGAACCAATAAATAAAGAGCACCGCCTGAAGTCTACCTGGTGGTATCTGGTTACTTAATCACCTTCGACTTTCAGGGTCAGTGTTATTTGATCTAATTGATACTTATGCATATTTGCAATCTACTAATTAGTGTTAGTTGGGTCGACTTTACTTATTTCAACAAAATTTACGACGATTAAACGAACTAGTTAGGGAATTACATCTAAAATAATTTAGTTAGGTCATTCTGTCGATCAAAAAGTCGCATAGCATCAAGTAGTTTAAACAAATACATATATAAATTCATATTTAAATTAAAGCGTCGCAAATAATACATTATATTCTGGTCAATGTTATATTACATAATATGGAATTAACCATATTTTATAATTATTTTTAAGAGATAAAAAATTTGGCGCGATATGTTTTAAGCACCCGTATTTTTCTGTGGTATTCATTTACTACGGTCACTAATACGCACAGCTAAGCGCTTAGAACAGTAACACCTATTTATTACACTATGTCCTGCAGTGAATTTAAATTAGATGATATTTAGATTTAAAATTCAAAGATATAATGTGCATTTGTATAATCAAAGATATAATGTTTGAGAGGAATGGAATTGGGCAGGTATGGATTTTATGTTTTATCATTGCGCTTGCAATTTCGACAAAACGCAAGATTAGTTTACCTGGAGTCCCCGCTGTAGTGAACGGAATTGACCTTATTGATGTGGCCCTTAAGGGTCTTCTTTTGGATGAAACGGATCTTCGGTATGTCGCCCAGGTCCGCGCATTTTTCAGCTAATTTCACGTCTGCTACTTTTTCCTGTTCTACCTGGAAATTGTCAAACGAAAAAACTACTAATGAAGTCTATTCTTAATTGGCAAGACCTCTGCATTATAAGACAGAATAGAATGTTAGTTAGCATATAGAATGCCTATTCGTTAAACTAGTTCAAGATTGTGCGTGACACCGGCATATCAGATTAAAATTGTAGTAACAGTTCGAAACGTATTAATTTTATCAAGTTTTTTTTTTGGAAAAGGTCAGATTTTAATGCTCTTTTAAGTTTTTCCTTTTAAATTACCTTTTTATTGAATATAAATACTTATGACATGTAAGAGCGTGCGCAATGCACTTCGAGATGGTCATCATATTTGTAGGAGCGAAAAGGCACGTAGTCCTATGCTAAGTGATCATTTATTAGTGGTTACTGCATTTCATAGACATCTCCCGTCAAATCGGACTTACGTTACCATACAAAGGCCTCGGTTGTCCATTTACCAAGGCCAGAAATACGACAGCTGATTCGAGATGATTGTTTCTTTACATAGTTTGCATTTTACTTACCTTTATTTTGGTGATAATATCCGTCAATTCAGTTTTAAGGGCGGTGGTCTCTGCGTCGTCCTTGGGCATGGTTCAGTATTTCTCTGGGAGAGTCACAATCACACGGCCTCCGTTCGGCTACTGGTCTGCGCTCTCTGCCGCATGTCTCAAATCGCATTAGGTTAATTGGATTCCAATTTACTCAGCACGAGAAGCTGTACATGTGCGTCCCTGTTTTGCTGTCATCGGTCGACACAATTCCCTTGATGAATATTGATAAAGTTTACACATTTATTAACGTGTGCAAATATAGATAAGTATATAAAATTGCCTGTCAAATAGTAAATCTGGAAGGGTCATAGCTGATGACCCTTGGATGAATAAGCTTCTTGGTTTAGAGTAGTGTTCGATTTTGAATAACATCACCCTCTCTCTTCCTATGGGCTTTGTAGGTTGTAGGAGGCGACTAAGGGACGAAGTCCAGCAGATGTGCTGCAGCGTTTTGCCATCTAACATCAACACCCCACTTGACTGCGTACAGAATCGCGCGATCCGAATCGTCGGTGACCCAAGGATTACCGATCAATTAGAACCTTTTGAGTCTGCAGGGGAGCAGAGGCTACTTCCTGAGGTATTCCTGGAGTGTTATGACATGAGGCATTTAAGAAAAAGGCTAAAAGAGCTATCCCTCAAAACCGTCATTGCTTTGGTGACTTCCCTGGTGTTGCAAATGTTCATAAGCGACGGTGACTACTTTCCATCAGGAGACCTTTACGTAAGGTTTAAATATAAAAAAGTCAACAGACGCGTAGTAGTAACTCTTGAGGACTAAGATGGTCGCCTCACATGCATATATGTATGTATGCCGGCAAGCATACCCTTTCTGCGAAACGCTAGAATTGTTTCATGCTAGAAATAGGTATGGTGCTAGCTTCTCCTTCAGTCGAACTACACTGGTTCTACCACTTGACAAAAGGGCAGGCCTTTAATACTTACCTACCTAATACAATAAATAAATAATTTGTTACAATTTTTGTTTAACCACCATGTAGTGGTATTTGTTAATATCTGTGAAACGTTTTTGTTTAGAAGAAATCATGCTGGCATAGAATATGCTTATTTACTCTTGCATAAAAGAGGACAAGAAATAGTCTTTCGTAGAGAACAGGAATCTTTGAACTTTTTGATTAGACGACTATTTGAGACGGGCAGTTCATTATATCAATTATCTCACCTACGTATTCGCTTTTGTGCATCATAATTAAGCTGTGAACATTACTTGGCAATTTAAGTCTCAGGTGGATGGAAATTTGTACTATTTCTCTACATTTCGCTCTATTAGCATATTTATAACACTGCGTACAGAGATATTTTCCTTCTGAGTATCTTTGAGTTTTTTTGAAGAAAATAAATTTAAAAGTAGCCCAGGAACTTTTTTGTTGTTTGCAAATGTATTCAAAGCAGTCGGTCACGTTTTAAGTAAGAGGGTAGTGTGAATGCAATAATCTCTTTTGGATAGATCGGAGGGCCACTCGAGCGTGACGGTCGGCCCACTAACTGTCTGCTTTCACTAACTCCAATTATTCTTATTTGGTTGTATAGATTGTTGATACGCTTTTTAAGTAATATTTGATTTATTAGTAGTTAAAACCAATCACAGTACTATAGATATTTTGATCATCAACTAAGCAACACTGTTTCACGGCTTTCCTTAAGGCTTTTCGGATTATCTTAGGTTGAAATCTACCACGCTGTATAAGAGAGGATCACGGTCGATAGTTACACATCTTATAGTGCTCAGTATTCTTCGTTGGTATCTAATAATAAATTTCAAAGGCAAACTTGGCGTGTTTATCTGCGAGTAATACTTAATAATTTTTATAAAAGTATGGAAGATTACGAAAGCTTATTTTATTACGGATTTTGGGTTCGATCTTCAGCCACGCAAAGTTTTAAGCACGTTTCTTTGTGCAGGTTATCTCAGTATGTACTTATGTATATAAGTACATACTTAGGTATCCAAGTAATGATATGATAAATAAAAAAATTGAGTATCAAGCTAATTTTTCTTCGTTATGATCATAAAGACAGTAAGCAATAACGTAGTTAAATCTTTATGAAAATATAAGTATCAAAAAACTGTACCTATATATAAGCAAAATTTTATTTTTAGGGTTCCGTGCCCAACGGGTAAATACGGGGCCCTATTACTGAGACTCCGCTGTCCGCGTCCATGAGATACAGCTTGATCATAAACTGTCTCTCATGAACGATGATAGCTTGTTGAAATTTTCACAGATGCTGCATTTCTGTCGCCGCTGTATACATGCCGCTATAACAACAAATATTAAACATAATAAAAAAATGATGTCCTATACAACAAACGTGATTTTTAGCTCGATATTAATAACGGCAACAGATAGACGCTTGAAATATTCACAGAAAATTTTGCTATAAATATTCATATTTAGTTATATATTTTGATTCAATTTTTTACCGTTTTTTATTGATAATGGTACGAAACCCTTGTACGCGAGTCCGACATGCGTGTGGCCGGTATTTTTTCTATGTATTATGTACGTTACCAGGAAGGAAAACCAGTAAATATGAATAAAATGAAAACGCCGTTGTTCAGATAACAACTTGCCATCGCACTGCGTAACCCGCATAGTTGGTTACATTTTTAGGCAAAAGGAATCTATCCGGGTAATTTAAATTACAAGTTTCAAATAATGTGATAATCAGTTACACAATGATATAGGCTTATGTAAAAAAATACAGACGAATAGAGAACCTCCTCCTATTTGAAGTCGGTTAAAAACTGACTTGAATTTAGTCATTAAGCAAAGGTAAACTTAAAAGACGTGTTATATTTTAGTATTGAGGATTGACACTTATTGAGCTTGTAAAATGAAGTCCTTTTCAAAATTGATCGGTACGTATTTATTTAATAAAAAAAGCTTTTAAAGTAAGGTAATACGCTTAATTGGGTATGTTATTATTTAATCAATAATGTTGCTCGCATGTAATGTTGCAATGTACTCATTAAATAAATGTCCATGCTTAGGCCTTACAAGCGTAAATAGTCGATTCACATAGGCATAGTTGGCAACCCCAACTACAATCGTACCGTCACCGTACAATTGAAATTGTAGACCAAATTAGGCAAATTTTATAAAATTTACGACTTTATTTACGACGTCGTGTAAATTATGACGGATTTTATCCCAGCGCCGATATTACCCTAACGCACCTTACTCAGTGGCTCACGACGTGCCTTAATGATCTTGGAAAGAATCGACCTGTAAAGTTCGAAGTCAGGACGCCAGATATAGCTTTGCTGCCCTCACGACGTGCCTTAATAATCTTGAACGAAAGAATCGAATTGTAAAACCTGCCGCCCTAGGCTTTAGCCTCCTAAAGCAGCTGGTAAATCTACCACGAATTATGTACCTAAGTGTATTACTTAATGGGAAAATGAGCGTTATTTCCAAAACATCTATCAGCTTTTCGAGGTCCTCTTCTAGCCACGTCTTGGCGCCACGGACGCTCTTTTACCGCATTCTGCTGTCTTCGTCGACTCACCGGACCTCATTTTTCAACTGTGCACATTTTTTGTAAATATGATAGCCACTCAAATATAAAATTAATGTTAATTTTGTCGCTGCTGTTTTATTTTGGTACATCTTTTGGCTCGGTGGAAACATGTATGACTGATCTTAAAAAAATAATGTTAGATGTAGATGTTACGTGTATACTGCAAGTTGTGCCTCAATACTTAAAGTATCTATTTTCAAAACGTCAAAAATAATATATTATATTGTAATAAAGCAATGGGTAGGCAGCCATAAAAACTTTTCACAGACACGAATGATTAGATAGGTGAATATAACGAACTTAGTGTGTCTTAGGCTTTTTATAATAAGGCGCCGCTAAAAATGGAACTTCGAATGTAGCGGTCATCGCGGCAGCCACTTTCATTTCACGGTGCATTTTCGTTTTTTCTGTGAAAACGTAACAGGGTTCTTAGCTCTCTCTTTGTGAAAATCAATCTGTTAGGTCGGGCTATTGCCGAGGTGCAGTCGCGAGGAGCCAGTCCAACCATGAACATGTTTCTAAAAGGCAGCCGTCTCCTCCACTGGACTCTGGCGGTGTATCTGCTCGCGACTTGTACCGCTGAGGAATTTTGCGCCAAGGACAACGAAGATGGCTGCAAGGAACACAACCTTTTTAAGAACGGTGAGGCTCATGTTATAACTGTATGCTTAGCGAATTTGCATTTAACAATGTTGTATTGTGCATTTCAGTATTTTGTGTTTCAAATCTGAGTTGATGGTCGAATTTGAGGGAATGTTAATAAGCAATAGGGTACTTTTTGAGCTTTTTACACATCTACGTCCACACGACGTTGCTTTTAATAAGCATAAGTGTAGTGAAGTGTGTTGTTAACATTTTTTCATTAGGTATATTTCATATGTCGTTTATAATAACAGGCGTGATAATATTATTTAAACATAGCTAATTCGTTAACATTCATTATTTTTTCTTTAATTGCATCTTACAAATTTAAGTGTATTATTCAAAACTTAAATTTAGCAATAATAATAATTATTATTACGTTAATAAACACTATACTTTACTATATACTCACGATGTGCTTTTCTTGTAATGTTACCAGTATTATATCTTTTAACACTTTATCAAGCAAACTTGTATTCAATTAGTTTACGTAATTTACAAAAATGTTTTCTATAATTCTAACACAAACCTCCTTTATTTGAAATTAGTTATATTTTTTTCTTATATTAAATATAATCCATTGCGACTCATTGAATACGCAAAGTAAATTTTGCCATCAATAGTAAATTATACGTCATTGTTGGTTTAAAAGTATTTTTTTGTGATTGAAATAATTAACTTTTATTATGTGTAGATCATGAAGATCCATTACTTTATGAGACTTTCAAAGTTGTAAATTCTCATGAGAACTGAATTGTTTACAAATGGTTACCAGTAGCTGTAAATGTTACAGATATTGACCTCGCTTCGGGTCACTTACCTTGATATAGCATCTTCCTACTTCAGCACCATTATCACCAGCATTTACCACCATCCATCAGCTTCGTCGATAAAGTAACATACTATGTGTACTTATTTCTGTAAAAATATGTAAATTTGAATTTATGCATTTATCCTGAAGAAATAATTATTTATTTGTATCGTGCTTTGATTAATATATATGACTTCATTCAATATACTTACGAAAAATTTCAATCTAAATCATTATAAACTAATTCTAAATTTTACTTTGCCAAATCATTTTGTTAAACTAAAATTATATGCTGGAAACACCTTTAGCGTCTGACAGGTCAGCGATTCTTGTATTGACATTTTGATTTGACATTACATCAGGCGCTACGACAAAAGCTGCAACAGCTGTATCGACTATCGATGTAAAAGTTATTATTATTATTAATAAATTGGCCTTTTGTTACTTTGTGACTTTCTTAAATAAAATATTTAATAATGATATCTGAAAAATCTGCCGTTGTGTCGCTATAACGCAATACGTTGAACTGCCCAATTGTTTCGAAGCGGTTTGTTTACATTAAGTCTGGTTATTGAACTGGTCAAAACAATAATGCCGTAGGCGTTACGCTTACGAGTTTACGAGACATTTAGCTGTAGCGTTGTGAACTTATAAATGAAGTATTAGATCGAACGCGGGCGACTTCGGTGCACGCTCCCAATTGATCTTTCGGTAGAGTTGACGCAGCTCGCGGGAGGAAGCCAGGCTATCAGTCGTGACGTTTCAATTTTATCTGTTCGGAAGCGACATCGAATGTGGGGCGATATTAAACATTAACGTTCCTCCGCGCCCGTTAAATCGACTATAAACTTTACGACGTTCGGGCTCATTCGAGTCCGTCCGCTGACCGCGTGCGATGTCTGCGCTCGATAAATCTAGAAGGATCATGAACGTACTGTTGCTCTTCTGCTCGGTTTTGCTGTACGCCGCGCGAGCCCAAGGTAAGTTACTTATGTTTAAGTGATGTTTATGCGCTGGCGATATGCGACTCATAATTTTCGCCTTAAAGCTTCAGTAGCAAAATTGTTGACGTGTGCTTTTTACTCGCAACTTGCGAATCTGTGTTTTCATTGTTTTCCTATTTAGGTTGTGAAGCCGGTATTAGAATCGTGATAAACCAATCTTTATTACAACATGAGCCATAACAGCAGTTTATAATAATATAATATCAAATTTAATAAAACCCATGAATAAAATGTGATTTAAGAATAGGATATAAATATATAGATTTAAAAAATTGATAGAATGTATTATATATGTATTATATAGTATGCACATAGGAAGTGTATCATACAGCTTATATAGGTACGTAACTCACTGTGCCTGTTCTATTAAGCTGTAGTTGCACAACCTTGAATATTAACCCATATATTTATGAGTCACTGCATGAAAACTGAGCTGTATGTGATACATAGACTGCTTCAAGGATCTAGGTTCTAATAAGAAAAGCTTATTTGATATATTTACTGTTTCCCATGAGGATGTTATAACAGAGCATTGGATAATATAACTTACTAGCTGTGCCGCACAGTTTCACCCGCGTTTATTAAAGGACAATATATTAAAAACAAACAAACATAGCGTGATGTTATATAGCCTAAAGCCTTCCACGGTAAATGTACCATTCAACACAAAAATAATTTTTAAATTCAAACCAGTAGTTCCCAAGATTAGCGCGTTCAACCAAACAAACTCTATTGTTTTATAATATTAGTATAGATAGTAAATCTATAATTATATGGATTACTTTATTGATGAAAACATTACTTGGTACTTTCAAAAATCCCATTTTATAGGCATTAATTTTTGAGAAAATCAGTAACTTAGGTAAAAATAAGCTGTAATCCTCTGATGAAAACAAATAGAGATATGGCTTATTCAGGACTTCAGAAGTTTTCACTTCTATGGAGCTGTTTTGACCATATAATAAAATTAAACTGTATGTATGAGTACTTAATATAACTATTAAAAAGTGAATATTAAATTGGGCTCAGTTTATTCTCAAAATAACTACAATGCTATTTTTGAATGATAAAATATTTTGTATGTGTTTCGTGTAATTAAGTTTGTGTTTAGTGTATTTTGGTTTAATTTATGAACACAAATTATAAAGTATTACCAAAAAATAGAACGTTTAAAAAAACTTACAGGTAGTCAATTTAAAATTATCTTGATTGATAACACAGAGGGTTCTAAATGATTATTTATTTGAAAGAGAATATCTATTCATGAAGTTTTATTCACGTTTTTAATTAGATACTGTAAATAATCAATAAAACAAATAAGGAATTTGCAAATTGATATCT
>DWNE01004867.1:0-14640 GCA_018249875.1 Cecropterus toxeus | reverse complement strand
CCACATATGGCTGACATGGCCCAATTGATTTGAAAAGTGTCAGCCATATGTGGCTGACATGGCATTGTATGTGTTAAAAGGATTTTGATAAAAAATACGACTATATAAAAAGTACTACAGTTATTGTGGTAGTACGGGACACTAACATTTCCGGCTGAGGAACTGGCGGTTCAGGAGGCAGGTCGGGAATTTCAGGGATTTCAGGAATTTCTGTGGATCAGTCATTAGTTACAGTATAATGGAAATTATAGGAATATTTTCTGTTGGATTTTGTTTGGGTAATAAAATTTATTTAATAGAATAGACGATTAATTATCGAGCTCAAATTGAAGGAAGGATCGTGAAAAATAGCCAATGAAAAAGTAGGAAGGCAAATGTTGGTATATTTCACTGACATACATTTCAATGCTAAAAAGTTAAATATTCTATAACTATAATATATATAATTTATAACTGACCATTGACGACATCGTCAATTAGCGGCAACTCATCTCCCATAGCTGTAAAAAAAAGATTAACAAAAATAATTGACTTCCTAAAACCTGGGAGGCCTGAAAGTACCTCTGGATTAAGGTTAAAAGTTTAAAATTTACCAGCTGTATCCCGCGGTTTCTCTCGCGTTTACGAAAAGAATCAAACATAAAAACAAACTCTTTAGTGTTCTAACTACTGATAACTAAATGAATGCATTAATGTAATATTACCTTAAGATACGGACTATAAATGCATGTAAAATACAATTCAGTACATTTGGTTTAATAATTACAAACAGACAAATAGAAAATTCAGAACTAAAAATTACAGAAGTTTCTATTTTTATCGATTCTTATTTCCCAAGCACTTTTTTGCGACGTATGCAAATACAGATATGGCAAACTTTTATTTTATAATACGTAGGTATAGTTTAGGTGCTATCTCTACGAACTTACATTTCTTATACAATGTCATATCATGTTCCGAGATCCGTTCCATTTGCACGGTGTCGTGGGGTGCAAGTCTCGATTTATCGTGCGATTTATCCGTCGAGAAATCTAGAACCGGGAGTTCTAGACTTTGCTGCGCCACCGACACGTCTTGGGCCATCATCATTTCTAACGTTCTGTCTGCTAGAAGGTGAAGTGCCTGGTCCGGGTGTAATTCCCCGAAGTTATCCTGTTTTATAATATTGCCTATGTATATTGTGTGAGAAATAATGATAATAATAAATATGTGTTATTATATTATTTATTTTAAAGAGCGCTCATACTCGAGGCCTTCTATAGTGACGTCACGGAATTAATTCGAGGTCCGTTTGGCATTTATGTTTATTAAATTAATTTGGCAAGTATCTAGTGGTTGCAGAACCCTTCGTGATTCGATTATAAAGATACCATCGCTTCACTGGTCTACTAATTTTGCCTTCAACTTCAATGTTAAGCGTTTCTGTCTCCTAATTGTAAAATAAGGTAAGGGGAGAGACCTATACGAGTCGTTGCATTGTCCTCATTAGGGGTATCAATTTTTAGTCGTTAGGGCAACGAATCTGTGGTCAGCTTCAGTAAACTTATAGATGATCCATAGGCGGCATTTGCCGTCCATCATAGTATTTTGGTTGACTGCATACTCGTAATCATTCTATTAAAAAAACTGTATTTCACATGTTTAGTCAAGGATTCCAAGACAGTCTAAGAGCTTTCTGGCCATAACCTTGATGTTTATAGCCAGAACGCTCTTGACTAATATTGGGAGATTTTTTATGCAACTGAATTAATCATCGAGAGTACTGTTAATTAAATTTTCTTTTACCTTACTAATTAGTCGAGTTGTAAAAACATTACCCTCCTTCTGATTCAGTCGGGTAATAATAAACATAATTTGATTTTGTAGAACAGGTACTTACATTAAGCAGCTGTTGATGCTCGGGCAATGTTGGTTCTTTTAACGTTATATCCTGAACGTTAGCGATGACGTTGCCGCTTTTCTGAAAACCAGTACATGAACTTTACAAAATTACATCAAATAAAGTAATTTTTTAAATAGAATTGACGTCAACTTATTATTTTCCTACTGCTGAGCAATTGTCTTTCTTAGAAAGATAAGGATGAAGGAAAATAGCAAATATTTTGGCCATAGTTAACCACACAAGTGCGGATATATACCTACTAGACATAGAGAACATTTATCATATTAGAAAACTTTCAGATATGTATGATTCCTTGCGATATTTTCCATCGTCGTTAAAGCGTGTGATAAATACGTGGTTAATTTGTCTAAGTTTAGTATTTGAACTCCGGATCTTCAGCGTGAGAAACCAAAGTTCGCAAAAATATGCTATAAGGATAATATTTTTGTGTATTTAGAATCTCCCACCTGAATCATTTCTTCAAGTCTCTCTTCATTTTCCGGGAGTTCAATAACCAGTCTAGGGATCTCCGGACGAGGCTCGATAACAATCGCGTCTTGAAACACGAATCTCGACAACAAAAGCATCGAACTCCATAAAATATATTTATTTTTCATAAACAAATGCATTTAAATGAATTATTATCATTGTTCCACTACTGGCCGTAGGTATTTTCTTACAAGAAGTAACATATACAATAATAATGATCATTTACATCGTTCTTAACTTTGCTGCTATTTTGGTTAGGTACTTATTTAAATAATATAATATTTACAATTGACAAAAAATATAATCGTATTGAGAACCTCCTCCTTCTTTAAACCGGTTTTAAAAAACGACTCGTTACGATATTTATTACTTCAGCCACCAACTCAGAAGGCCAGTTGCAGTAAAATTTTACATTGACAACACTTATAGAAGACGTTTATAACTATTTATTATTCCTAAAGGCGGATATGACGCAATGAATTGAATTTTAAATGAAAAAAAACTTACATTGGTAAGCATAATGCTGGGCACTTACTTTTTGTTAACATTTTTGCTAACAGTAGCGTTGATCATGCACAAGTCACCTGTAAAATATTAATTATTATACATATTTAAAAATACGACAGAGGATTTAATCTGGAACCAAACTGACTTACTTAAATTTTATTTATAAGGAGTGCGCAAGGTACCTCTGAGCAGCCCTATTTATTATGGAGTTTGTGGTTTGGCTGGCTTGCTTGATTGCTTCTGATTTTTTACCTTTAAATTCGACTTTAAAATACTAACCTAGGAGAACGGTGACTTTTCTCTGATACAAGCGGACTAGCCCGCGCATTAACTGCGAGCTCAGGCGTAAAGAAAACCGCTTGGCTGGACGCCCGGATTCGTTCATTATTACCTCCAATAAATCGTCGCTGAAATTAAGTTAACCCTATTTATTTATTTTGTTTATTTATTTAGTCAGTTAGAACAGATTAGTCCAATTACACTGATGACAAAACAAATTTATACAATGAAATCGTAAGCATTATAACTTTATGAAATATCGTATGTTTGTATGTACGTTTGTTCTTACAATGAAAATGATTATTCTACAGCATAAATCGAACCGAAACACAACAGCGCCATACTGTTCTATATAGAAACAATTCATTTTGGCTTGGTTTGAATTTGGTCACAGCGATACAGCCTCAGAGAAAAAAATATAACTTTAGCTATCTTCGGGTAAATCGCCCAGCTCCAGATAATGTCTCGCGTTTCAGCTATCATAGTATGAGTATCATACATGGCATGCTGTAGTATTAAACTTTAATTTTAGTAAGATATTGTGGCCTTGTAGTAAATTCGGGGCCTGGATTTAAAGTACGTAAAACTTAAAAATTGGCTTACCAAATTTTACGAATATCCTGCGACCATAGTTGCCTGTGTGTGATTGTTGCAAAACGTAGAGGCCACGAATCAGCTACCCAGCACAAATAAAACCTGCCACCTCTCTTCAAGGAATCCACCGGATAAAACATTGCGAATGAATTTCAATATTGCGCAATTACAAATTTAAATAAATATATCAAATCCAGAAAACAATTTTATATTCAAATTTTATAATCTTTAATTTATGTCTCGTAAATACTAATTTACTTCAATCTATAAACTATCGCGTTATGTTCACGCGCAAATCGTGCAATATTTTTCCATATTCCCGCCAAAATATCAATGACGTCATGTCATAAGTATTAAATTAAGTTGCCAGTAATATAAAAATAATATTTGAAAGAAAGAAATGTACACAATTTGTTTTATATTGATCACATTTTATTGAAGTTACAGTAATAGTAATAAAATATAATTTTATATTAATTATGATACTAGTATTTTTATACTGGATAACTATAGGGTGTATGCTCCAAGCATACGAAAAAAATAGGGTAAAGAACTTAAATATATTCATCCAATTATTATATTTGCAATATTATACATATAATATATCCAATTAGCACCCTACCAGCTATCCATGTACTACCCTACCTGTGTAGCACATGAATTGTAATTTAATGTATTGTCCTTCGATCCAAGTGCATGTGTAGGTACATGAAATTATACAATGCAAGCAGCACGCGTCCGAGCATATACAGCGCAACAGGAAAAGCGCTTTAAAGATAACGACTAAGATTTCTATATTTTCTATAGAATGGGTCGGGGCAAAAGTCTTTTCGTACTTTGAATGTATTACTAGTACTGAATGTAACTTGCTGATTTTATTACCATTAAATGTTGTAGGATCTAAGTCCTTTACAGCCAATTTCCATTTATATTGTTTCTTTGTCTTATCCTAATAGAAGTTATAACTATATGGGAGACGACGTTGATCAGATGTTTCCATATAGAAAATGATAAGATGAAATGGGTTCTGCAAAGTGGTAGGGGTAGGGACTTTACTAGGATTATTCATGGAGTCTTGGAAGCAACACGAAAGGTCACCTCTCGCTGCATCTTATCACTTTCCCACACGCGTGCATTTTATTGAACAATTTATGATAAAAAAATCCCACCATTTTACGACTATACACAAGTTTAGAAGAAAAACATTATACAACGAAACGGCTCTTCCCGCGTTCCCGCCAAAACTCCATTAAATGTTGAAATTCTGAAGATGCAATAAATAAAAAAAATAAAAAAATAGTTCCCGCCATATTACAATTGTTTTTCAAGCAAGCAAAATGAACGTATTTGACGAAGAAATTCGGTTATTTTAAACATTTTAAAGTTTTATTACAAAAAAGGTAAAAAAGCGACGAACGTCGCGAATAAAATTTGTGCGATTTACGGACCTAATGCGGTATTAATATGAGTAGCACCAATGTGGTTCAAGCGTTTCAAGTCTGGAAATTTTAGTGTGAAAGATGAGGTTTGCTCTGGACGTCCTGTCGCAGGTAAAATTAGTGCCATCTTTGAGAAAGTGGACAAGATCGACATATTAGTAGCTACGACATTGCTGAAGAACTGGATGTTGATAATAAAGCAGTTTTACGTCTTTTACGAAAGTCTGGGTACAAGAAAAATCTTGACATTTGGGTAATCTTACAGAGCAAACCTTATGCAACGTGTTTCCATTTGCGATTCTTTGTTGTAACGTAACAATTTCGAACCATTTTTTAGACAGTTGATTATGGGTGATGAAAAATGTGTGACTAACGATAAGACTGTGCGAAAAATATCATGGTCGAAGCATGGACAAACTCCGCTTGCCGTGGCAAAGCCCGGCCTGACTCAGAACAAAGTGTTGCTATATGTATGGTGGATTTGGCAAGGAATCGTCCACTATGAGCTTTTGCCACCGGGTAAAACTATCGATTCTGACCTCTACTGTCAGCAATAGATGAGGTTAAAAATCTATTGAGAAAAACCGGCCGGAGCTGGTAAATAGGAAGGGCGTGGTGTTCCTTGACAACGCCAGACCGCACTCATCTATAGCCACGCAGCAAAAATTGAGAGCGCTTGGCTGGGATGTGTTGATGCATCCTCCGTATAGCCCTGACCTTGCTCCATCGGATTTCCACCTGTTTCGGTCATTGCAGATCTCTTTAGGAAGCATAAGGCTAACCTCTTAAGATCCTGTCAGATTTTTTAGATCAAAAATCTCAAAATTTCTGCAGGTATGGGATCATGGCACTACCCACAAGATGGCAACAAGTCATCGATCAAAACGACACATGCAATTATAAATATATAAAAAATATACCTAAAAAAAAATATTTTCCATTGTAAGAAAAATACGAATATACTTTTGCCCGACCTAATATTTCAAATGTTTTTACGGCTTTGGCTTGCGCTTTCAAGCCTTACTTTATTAATTCGCGGCTATCTTTTTTCGAGTAAGATTTCACAGCCCTTACAGACTATAAACGCGTTAGTGGCGCGTGCGATTCGTTTTCTATATACACAAAATGCATTCCCGCCAAAATGATGTAATATTTATGAGTAGCATATTTGCTAGCTTTATTGTAGGTACTTGATACTTGGGATTCTCATCGTAAATAACTGATAAACTGAAATATGTAACTTATCTTGAAATATTTTAATTATAACTTTGAAAGGATTAAGAGGGAAGTAAAACAATATTTAAATAACTAATAATTTATTAATATTAAAATTAACGACTACATTAAATGGGCATTTTACAGTCTAAGAAAGTATAATTAATGTATTTATTTTCTTTAGTTAATACTACCAGCTCACAGTAATTATACTTGAATACACAGTGTGTAAAGTAAAGGTAAAGTAAAGGGGAAAGTTATTCGTTTAGAAAACTGTATTTTTTTAGTGGAATAAAATCATTTTTTATTTAAGCGCAATATTATTAATAATGCGTTCTAAAGAAACTATTTATAACAAGAGTTATGACTTTGTACATTGCAGATAACAAATCCCCACGGTGACAAAAGAAGCGTGGAATATGTTCACCTATACCTACAGCAGGTACCTATAGTTTAAAGGGATTATTTAGATCGTAAATTCTATTTTTTTCCCTGCAGCTTCCGAAGCGGATAATAGTCGCTGAAGTGTGTTTTTATTAAAATGTTCTTTTGAAACGCCATTTTGAATAGCGCTGTTTAGAACTTCCTGAGCCTTGTCAACATTATTATAGGTAACATAATAATTTATTAACCGGGAGTATGCGTTTCCTAGTGACGCTGGCGAGATAGACTTATTCGTGCGTAAAATGCTTACAAGTTTTTCTATAAGCTCTGGTTTATTTTGGGTGTGACTCTCTTGTAACAATCTTCTAAAGACTATCACGCTTGCATTGTTTAGACATGAATTCCAAATTGCGTTTGCTTCATTCTCCATTCCATGTATAAGATACTCCATCCAAAGTAGGTTTGCTGGCAAGCATTGTCCTCTTGATGCTGCTATTTCTGCTATTTCATGGCCTGTAATACAATTTTATGGACCATCATTTACAAGATTTAAATAATATATTTAAATAATAGTTATTAATTTCTAAGTCCTTTCTCAAAATGTAACAACTTATTACACAAAGTTATATACTTATATACACTTTTGTTTAATAAATACACATAGTTTATAAAATACATCAATCTGACTTCAGTTGATTTTTTGTAGGTTTTATAAATAGATTTGATTAATTGTGAGGATATATGTATGTGGTACATCTAACGTGTTATAACTTTAAAGTCAGTTGCATGGAACAAATTAATATGTACTTTAGATCACTTACATTTTTTTAACAAGTCCTTATCTTGCACAACCATAGCTAAGGTGTTGCTCCGAGGATATTTCCTCAAAGCTGCCTCTAATTCTGCACTGGTATCAGCCGCTTTCACTGAAGTCATTAAATCATCAATATGTTTGGATCCTTCACCGCTGTTAAATACGGCTAACGTTAGCTTATCGTCATAGGTCACATCCCGGCGAGCGCTATCAGATAGGTACTGTCCTAGTGCTCGAATCTTTTCAGCCTCACCAGCCTCTGCTAAATTTTTTAATGTAAACTTAAGGACGCTCGGTTTTGGGGTGACACCTTCTTGATAAGATTTAAGTGCCAAGTCCATTGCTTTGGAAGCATTGCCCTGTTTTACCAAATCTTCAATTTGGGTGGATATCTCAATCTTGGCTGGTTTGCTCACCTGCTGTTTAACTTTCGGCTTCATTTCAACTACCTTTTCCTTCTGTACTGGTTTGACTACTTGTGGAATAACAAAAGGTACCTCCCTATTCTTAGCTTTCAGGTGTTCTCCGAGATAAACCAAGAAATTGTCAGATGGAATTTCGCCTTCCTCCTGAAGTATTGTCCACAGCCCCAAAGCCTTGTCAGTTTGATTTGCGGTGCAGTAAGTTACAAGTAGATGGTAAAATATTTTTGATCGGTCGATATGCGAAAGTTCCTTCGTTGCTTCCAGTAATCCCTCCAAGTATTCCGATTTTCCTTCCTGTGTATAAAAGTAAAAAAATATTATTCCATAACAAAATATTACTTTCAATTAATAGAAAAATATCAGTATAATCAGAACAAATACTGTTATTTTGATAATAATAAGGAAAAAGAGAAAGGATGATAAAATAATATATTAATTTTGTTTTTCTTAATTCTCATCAATCATCCACATTACGAATATACTATATATGCTTACCTTAAGATTATATTATAACATTAACAACATTCAAACCACAACATTGCTTTTATAAGAGACTGACTGACACACAGATTTCTAACAATTCAACAAACTTGTCTGAAAACATCATCTTGCATTAGTACTTTTCAGGACAGAACACTATCATTATAAGAGCATGATTAACACAGTTGTAGAAACTTAACCAACTTGCCTCAACACGTCTCTCGCACGCATCTTGCATTAGTAATATCACACTTTTCAGGACAGAACACTTTTATTATAAGAAGTTGATTAGTCGTAACAACGCAAGCAACTTGCCTCAACATATCTCTCGCACGCATCTTGCAGGCGTTTCTGTCGCGTGTGCAAACCGGGCGTCTCCAATATCCGCCGGGCCTGCCTCAGCCGCCCGCACTCCACGAACGCTAGTACCAGATCGTGGAGAATATTCACTTCACCGTGAATCTGAAAAAATAGTCAATCGTTTTAAGCTTAAATGTCTTGAATTAAATTAATAGATTCCCTTAATTAATCTTAATCACATCTTAATATTTTAAATATAAAACGCTACAACAAATTGTGTGAAAAATGAAGTTTTTAAATATTAAAAGAAAAACTTATTCATCTTACTATTTTTCACTTCAACTGTGTATTCTATAAAATAGACATTAAATACAATGCTTTGTGCATTGTATTTAATTATGGTCAATTGAAGATCTAAATCTCCTACTTAATCTATATAACAATCCTACAAATAACATCACTATTATTAATTATGAATGTACCTGTGTACTGAGATCCGCCAGCCACTGCAATTTGCTAGCATCTTCTTTCATGATCAGCGCTTTCATAAGTTCGCCTTTCCATGGAGTACATCTGTATTGCTTACAGCAATATTCAAATTCATTCAATGCCCCATCAATATCATCTTTCACTATATGAACTTTGATACTTGGTCCCAGTATTATATTAGATGGCTCCACATAATTATTCTCGATTAAGGCTTTTGTAAGTTCTCGGACCTAAAAAATACATTAAGTATTGTTTTAGTAATTTGGTTGTTACTCTGAAAATTTCAATATCCAGTTTATTTATTTTAATAATTACTGTATGTTGTAGAATTCTACATGGTTCAACTTTAGAGACACAACTATTTACTTATCTTGTCTGACACGCAGTAGGTCCCGGGTTAGATCCCTGGCCAGACAGAAATTTAAATGATGAATTTAGATTTCTATTCTGGGTCTGGGTGTTTGTGTATTTGTCTTTGTGTATACATGGCACCCACGACGCAGGAGAAAATCCTGGTATGGGGCTATGAGTTTAGAATGCATTTAATATTATTATTGTATATCAAATGCTGCTGTCTTCAAGTTTTGACGTGGAAAGACAAATAAACTTATACAAGGCACTCCCAAATTAGTCGTAGGTGAGGGTAGCGGAGTTGATGTTTGGTAGGAGCCAAATTCTATTTGGGTTTGAGTACAGGTGTCA
Source organism: Cecropterus toxeus (assembly GCA_018249875.1). Classification (NCBI taxonomy): domain Eukaryota; kingdom Metazoa; phylum Arthropoda; class Insecta; order Lepidoptera; family Hesperiidae; genus Cecropterus; species Cecropterus toxeus. The sequence continues at coordinate 4,641 of DWNE01004867.1, read as the reverse complement.
GAGGGTAGCAGTGGCTACTTACTATCAGGTACATTGCTTGCTCATTTGATGCCTCTAAGTTCTGGAAATAATATATATTTTTATACTATTACATACCTTCGCATCTTCCTTTTGCTCTGCTAAGTAATTGAGCATTTGCCAACTCTTTGAATTGACCAAGAAATTGGTGTTTGAAATTTCATTTGGTTGCTTATTATCATTAATGTATTGCAATGCTTCTTCATGTTTACTTGCTCTTATTAAGGCATAGGCCATCAGAACACACTTGTACCTAGTAAAAACAAATTCAGGTTCCTTATTAAGTATCTGGGCCTTGACATCATTGGCTTTAGATATAAGATCATTTTCACAGTAAAATTCAAATAACTGTCCGAGTGCGGCTGTGGTTAGTTCAAAGTTGGAAGCTTTAAGTTCCTCCAGGTAAGGTTCGAGCTTTGCAACATTATTTTCCTTCATATACGCCAAGAAAAGTTGTTTCTGTAAGTGATTAATGTTTGTGTCACCTTTTCTTTTGGCGAGCAACCTTTCCAAGTCGCTTGATTTAGCTTGCCTAGTCCTACGACGCGACTGTTCAATGGGTACTCTTTCTAGATCTGCTGATGTCAATTTTGATAAAGTATTGGATATTTCTGTTGTCATGTTGTTACTCAGGAACTGTTCAATTTCTTCTGCACGAGAAGTACTTATCCGAAGACCTTTTGCAAGTACGGCATTTAAAAGATCTTTACATAAATCAGGTTTGGTTAATTTTTTTATGCCCCACACTACAATACGGCCAATTTCATTGGTATCTCCTCTATTATCCGTTTGACTGTCATCTTTGGAACCCTCTTCATCAGTTTGGGATATTGTTGTGTTATTACTGATGACATGTAAAATGGTTGCAAATGATTCTACATCCTTTGTTTTGTTTAATGCATCGAGAAGTGGTCTGGCAATTAAGTTAAACTGCCCTCTTGGTTGGTATTGCAAGGCAACATCAGCAGCTTTCTTTATGTCACCAGCTTCCAATAATTCTACCATTACATTTCTGGCACTGTGGGTTGCTGGCACGTTTGCTATTTGCAGTTTGACAATGACATTCTGTGGTGACTGTTTATCCATAATATATGGTATAACATAATCTCTAAGAGCTTCACCGGTCAACATAATTCCTTCACTATTCATGTCACGTAAAAGTTGTAACAGCCCTTCTTCATCTTTTTCCTTTCCCTTCTGAATCAAAAGTGGCCAATAATAATGTTGTCTAATCTCAAATCCATCTTTCTGAAGTTCCTTAAACAACACCTGAGCTAATTTACTTTGTCCCATTTGTAGAGATACTTCCGTGGCTATATACAGAGCACTCGGTACCAGACCCTCTTGTTGCAATTCCCTACACTGCTGAACTATTTTCTCAGGGGTCGGATTACCTTTCATCAAATGCTTAACATAGAATGCTCCTTTGAAAATTGTATCATTAGCGTTATTAGACCTGGGCATTGTTTTCATGACTTTTTTAGCTGCTGTTTCACAGCCATTGTTAAGCAGCCTGAAAATTACATTGCACACATCTTGATTGTAGCCTGCACTCTTGTGAAGGTGTTTAAATATTTCATCAACTTTGTCTTCATGACCACTTATGGCAAGGTGTTCGACTATTTCCAAAAGATCCTGAAATTGAGGGAAGATGATTTACATATTAAATATCATTTTATGTTGTAGGCATTGTTTCTACTGATGCAACTAGTAATATGTTTTAAAATATTAATACAAAAAACCCGACTGCTTAAAATGTTTTTTTTTTTGTTCAAAATGATACATTTAATTTAATGCTATGTGAGTTTTCATCAAAATAGTCGTATTATAATATATATATGTACATATATATATTTAGAATGGTAAATTTACTAGCTTTTGTGATAGTGGTGATAGCAAAAGTCATCTTCCTTCCCCCCTATTCCCCCTATGCCTCTCTGTAAACTGAGTCTAGTGATGTCACACACGTCACAATCCATCAAGCCGTTTTGGTTATAGCATGTGCCAAAGAAATGGACATATATACACACAAACATACATATGCTCGAGAAACATTATCCTCCTTCTGATGCAGTCTGGTAAATGGATACAATCACTTGTGAATATAGATCATGCTGGTCTACTGCAGGTTGGTAGATAACATATCTCACTGCCCAATTGCATCAGGGAAGTTGTTATTTGGGTACATGTATTTATGCCCATGCTTTTGGCGTGCCCTTAAGCCTAAACGACTTGATAGTCTATGTCATTATAAAAAAAAATATGTGTTATACTATTTTGTTTTTTTTTCCTAATTAGTTCTAGAAAACATTAAATTGTAGTAAATATAATTTTATATGTTATTAGCATTATTAAAGTAAGTAGATTTAATTCTTATTTTATGCATTAAATGTGTCTTGCCTTACGTGAATGTTACATATATATCAGTGTTTTTTCTATCCTGAGTAGGCATCTCAAAATTAGGAAGCATTAATATATCTCTTAGAACAGTATGGGACTAATAAGCTGCAACTGATTGACCTTACCCTGTCAGTAAAGTAAATTTCTTTATCCTTAGCTGCTGAAATGACACCATTGATTCCTTCAAGATCCCCATTCTTTGCGTAACCACAGGCCAGTAATGTGTATGTACGATTAGTCGGTTGCAATCCTGCTCCAGACATGGTTTGCATTACAACCTTGGCCCCATCAGTGTCTCCTATGAAGGAGTGGCCCATTACCAGTGCGTTTAAGACCGGTTCAGATACTGGCATTTTAAGTTCCCGCATTTTCTCCAACACATTCAAGGCACCATCCATATCACCATCTTGGCAATAACGCCACATCAATCTTTGATATGTCACCCTACAAGTGTAATATTAACATCAGTATATATTGCAATCATGTCTAATCTACATGTACTAAGGTTGCAGAAGTCTGTGGTATGCTCTGAAAGCACCACTTCCATACCAATTTCACCCCAATAGCAGCAATATTATGTGCTGCTGTGTTCTCTTTTGAAGGATATATTTAAGGTGACATACTTATCTAAGATGTTCTTACTTGGCCCTCAGGGGTGGCAGTGCATCTGCGGCTAACCTCAGATCTGATATTATTTGGGGTTAATTATGTATGTTCATGGGTGGCAGTGGCCACTTGCCATCAAGTCGATGGTCATTTGCTACTTCCAGATAATAAAAAAAATACATATTATTAATTGCAGATATAAAACAAACCTGTTGGGTTCTATTCCTTTTTTCTCTAGTTCCTCAAGAAATTCAGCTGGGGAGAAATCATGTTCGTTTTCTATGTATACCCTTAATAAAGCATTATAATGAGAAATGTCCATGGGTACTCTTCTCTCAGAGAGAATATTCCATATTTTTTGGACAAGCAGTGTCCTTTGTTCTGGTAATTCTTCAGGGACCAATTGGCCTGAAAAATGAGAATTTTTATTAACTATACAGATACAGATATAAATATTGATTGTGACAAGCTTAAAGTAAGACTACTGTTGGTTGTAATCACTTAAAGTCAGTAGAGACTGATTAGTGGTCACTACAACCATGCAGTGAGATGCATGCTCACACGGAACAACAAATATGGGTTGATTTGCAAGGTACTTAATCCTTCACTTATTTATATAGTGAAGTCATTCTTATCGTTCGATTGAAAGAAAAATTTGCTAGTTCTTTTATTAACCGACTTCCCAAAGGAAGAGAGGTTATCTATTTGTCACCTATATATTTTTTTCTTTTTTTTATTTAAGACAAGGGCATAAAACGCAAAAATTGCGAAATAGAGTTAAATATGCCAAAGTCCATTTTTTTGTTCAATAATGTTCAGTAAAAACGTAAAATCATTGTAGTGAAAAATTGTAAAACATGCACTTGTGCCCTTGTCCCACCGAGAGTGCAAATGATGAAACCATCTTAATCCTCATGAGTAGTAACACACCTCTGATTGACTTCAGAAAACCTGAAGAAGATGAAGATGTCCTTGGGAAATAGTGACCATTTCCAAACGGACTGCAAGCTCATTTTCTACTAAAACAAAAAAATAAAGCTTGCTTTTTGCTTGCATCTATAGCAAATTTCCTTGCGGTCAATCATCTCAGTAACAGTAACTTTGCTACTTAATGGGAGAAAAATTTAGTTGGTAATTTTTGTAAATTAAAATTTAGTTTACCACAGCATCTTATGACTAGCAGCGACTGTGAACTGGTAATGTCATTCTTGTCACGTATCTCATCAAATACTTCATCAATGTCCCGCTTGGTGATCCGGCCGTACCTCTTCACCTCCAAGTCAAGCCTCTGGAGTAGTGGTTCAAGGTTCTCTTTCTTCTTTGAAGTGGCATAGTCTCTAAGTAAAATGCTATATACAAACAAGAAAACTATACTTAAAATGTATGTAACATATAAAATAAACTTAATACTCCATACTATTATACATATTAATCTTATATATAATTATAATTTTATGGGACACTATAAAGTGAATTCGGCTACAAATTTTCTAGGATCATAATTTACTTATAGGAAAGAGTACGTTTAAATATAGATAATTATCATTATTCCTTAACGTAATACCTAGTAACTTAGGATTCTTAGAGTTCTTAGGTTTTAGAAGTCTACCAAATCGC
>DWNE01004866.1:0-14640 GCA_018249875.1 Cecropterus toxeus | reverse complement strand
GAAATCGTTTTGAGCAGTCAGGTTTTTTGTTTTAATGCTTTTAACGATGTTACTAGTTTTAATATCACGTTAAATTCTTACGCTCAATGTGAACCCAGCAGGATGTCAAATAGTTGTAACATTGCTACCGTTCTATATTTCACGGATTTGGAAGTTTTTTTGTTTTTGGTTTGGTTTGGTTTATTTATTCAACAACAACAACAACAGCAAAATGAATTTAAACAGTTGTTATATGGGATTGATACTAGAGGCAATGTTTCGAGAGGATTTTAAATCTTTATTCCCGTAATTTTGGAATCCAATTTGTTTTTCGAAAAGGCTCAATTTAACTAACTTCACCTTTTTTATAAATATGAAGTAGCAAACGAGCAAGCAGACCACCTGATGGTAAGTGGTTACTGTCACCCATGGACATTTGTAAGCTTCTTCATATAGAACAAGGGTTCTATATGAAGTCTATCACAGATGCGTTGCTACTCCCGAGGACTAATATGGTCGCCTCATATGAAAGTGAGCTAGCAACCATACCTTTCCACCAAAACGCAGGAACTGCTTCACGCTAGAAATAGATGGTACCTCTCCAGATCGTACTGTACCCGTTCTACCACCTATCAAAACATACTCAAGTTATAGACATATGTAGCAATATGTGGGTATTTAAATAGTTTGTGTAATTGTGAGAAATGTTTGTTATTAAACCTAATAAAAGAAAGACGTGATCTCTGTAATCCATTTATGCTTGTAATTGGCCGCAAATAGATACAGCTGAATTTTTAAGCTCAAAGGATTCTCAACGGGCCACAAATCGAATTTAATCTACTGGAACGCTACCCTCATTCACAATATTAAAATATGATTCCGAGGCGAGGGTTGCGGAGGCAGGGGTGAGGGGCGAGGGGTCGAACGCAATCAGCATCTGATCACGCGTTCCTTTTGAAATCGGCTTATCCTATCCTAAGCCGCGGAGGGATATTTGAAATTACGCCTAAATATGAACGAGATTAAATCCATTTCGCCTCCCACTGCGTCATCGCGTAATGACCTACGTGGAAGACACTACCTTTGAACGTGTAATTATGGTGGAATTTTGGGCAGAATTAATACGGAGATAAGCTCCCTTGTATTGCCTTTTAAAATCGCGAAGACTCGAAGCTCTCACAGAAATACTTTTTGAGAAAATTATCGCATTATTTTAATATCCTTCAAAGCGTCAGAATCTAATCCCGATTAATACAAGTCTTACGAGTGGAGATAATTTTGGTAATACGCATATTAAAAAAATAGTACACGTTTTACAAAAAAATATTATGTAGTTGAACTCTCGGGGTCTATTCCATGTTAACTTTGTAACAGAAACTAATGAGTACAACAAATTAATTTTGCTTATTTATTTAATCATAATAAATTAGGGAGTTTAGATGCGAACGGTACTAGGACGAGAGCGGGGCATGAGACGGGACCGGGGAGGGAGACCGCATTCCTCCCGTGCGTCTAGTTAGTTTGGTCGACTAGTAAGTAAATATTTTCCATTGAAATTTGATAATAAAATGATAACAGGACCGATTTTTTGTTAAAGGAAACCTAGATAAAACGCGATCGCGGTTCATATCAGTGTGGGAGTTGTCTTACTGTGATACTGGCTTGAGATAGGTACCTCGCACCTGACGTACTTGAAACGAACGACTCGATATTTGCAACGCCGCACTGCCTTCGGGCCCTAGCATTGGCATTCGGGGCATTCCTCAGCGAGCTGCACGTGTGTGAGTGTGCGCGGCTGTGTGCCACGACCTCGCCGGATCCCGCGCCCGCCAGCCGCTACACAATGAGATATACATACATACTATGTACGATTAAACGCCTGCTTGCAAACCTCGATTGTTTATTTGGATTAGGAGGAACGCAAAGCGTTGCCTCTGATTGTACACTGACAATGTAATCCCACATCTATGTCTCCGAAGTACGGCCTCAGGTTTGTGTAGCGCGGGCGCAGTCTGCCGGCTGCCCGCGGCCGCCGCGCGCCGCTGCGGAGAAAGCGACCTCGCCCGCGCCCCGCCGCGCCGCGCCGCCCCGCCACGCCCGCTGCCACTTTCGACCGCTCCGCCAAACATCGCGTGATGTTCAGCTTTGACCATTCAGCTCATACAAACTTCTCACGCTCGAATCTCGATCGATACGACCTTAAAAACTTGAATGTGAACGACTACATATTTACCTATATGTGTTTAAGTCCGACTATAATCGATACTACTACGATAATCGTACGACTTTATAACAGGAAATGACCACCCTTAAGGAACTTCAATGGCGCGTTCCTAGTCTAGCTCGGTTTTCCGCGCCGAGCTGGAGGTATTGGGATTAACAGATGGCAATCGTTATTGCAGACATATATAAATAAGGATCCAAATCTCAACGGCTTCGTCTTTTCGTGAGCACCGTAAAAACCGACTTAATTCATCTAAAGCTTTGATTATAGCCAAAAAAAAACAAATGAGACTAGACGTTAGACGTGAATAATTATTAATCTGTAGGATTTGCTGACTACAAAGTTAAGTGACATGGTTTTATGAATTAATATAAAACGGAATAGTTACTGACAATAGCTAATTAATTGTCAATTAGTGACCATTACTGAGATATGGCCGCTAGGCCGAGTACAAATAAGAGACAGCTTGTATTGGCGATTGCACTTTAAGTGGCGCAAGTGGCACAAGTTCTGCGCAGCGAGACGCGAGTTGCAATTATTGGCAATTGACCTGCGTGCGTGTGCGTCCGTACACGTAACACACACATGCACGCCTGAGGCGCTCCGCGCACCTCTTTGCAACATCGTATGTCCTCGCCGCCGTATGTACTCCACACTGGCTCTTGATACCGTATTTACTCTACTAGAGCATTAATTTGAATTTTTATAGCAGAAAATAGGTAGTAAATTAATATTATTGCTATAACTATACGTACGGTGCGGTCCGTTACTGCAGTAAATATATACGGTAGCTAGGTATCATAGATCCAGAGCAAAGTGAGAAAGTGCTTGCAATCGCATGGAAGAAAAACGTGGATTCGTTACGTTACTTATACACATAGATAGGCCGTGAGGAATGTGGATAAGCAGGACACCCTATTTCCCTTATTTTAAAATCGTACGTAAATATAATAAGCAACACATTATCGGCTATGTAAACCATTCAGAGCAGCTGTGATAGACATTACTCAACACTATCAGTCTGCACTAATTACACTTGGCAATGTTATATTTACGTGAAGCAACAGTCAAGTAAAATAATATGTAAAAAATGCAGAATTATATGCCATTTACGTACTGAAGAAATAATGAGGGCCGGCGTGTTACATTCGTCCCAATCACAATAAGCAGAGTGTGTAGCATGTCCTCACCTGACATGGCAATACAGTAAAAAGCCGATTCCATCAATACCACATCCACGCGCACCAAAATACACTGGATGTTGGTCAAGGGAGCGTTGACTCGCGCGCGCGTCACCGCCGCCGCGGCCGCCGCGCGACGCCGACCCGTTGCTCCATTACTTTTTACGAGAGTACGCAGCCTCCTCAGAGTTACCGCGATTATCTCGAACCTATTCCTTAACTTTAAATTTATAAAATTGAAGTATTTATTTTAACAAACCTAAGTCAAATACTGTTCGGTAAAAAATAATGAACTAACCATGACCATGACGTAACTATCGTATCATACTCTAATACCACACTCTCATTTGGCACACTCGAGGCCGGACAGCCGCCCACAACAAAAGTATAGTAAGTATATGCGCCTTACTTTCGGTAAGAAGTCACATTACGTCCGTTCTCTAAATGACGTGAGTGATACGTCCTGAGACTAGTGAAAACTTACAACGGTGGAATTTGCGATAGCGAGTCGGAAGCGCGGCGCGGACCGGTCGCCGACCCCGCCTCGCAAGGTCGCGGCCGCGCGGCCTTGCGCCGCTGCCGCACGCCGCGTGCCGCACGCCGCAGTCGCATTGCTGCAGTGGCATGATCGTACCGTTGGCTATCGCAATCACAGCGCACGAATCCGCTGCAAACTTATTTACCATACGTAGCTCACACGTCCTCCTGTTATTTCTAAGTAATAAATTTTTTTTTTACGCTGCACGTTACTTCCCTACCTGTTACAGGTCTCGTACTGACGTTTTCCAGGAATACGTCTTTTGAGTCATAAACGAGTATAAACTAGCTCGTAATAACGGGCCTTCATGCATTAGAAAATAACGATGGCATATTTGCATGCATTAGAAAATAACGATGGCACAAAAGGATTTCTAATATTGAAGCTTCCCAAGCATACAACAATACAACGCACACAAAAAAGAAATGTAAAATAGAGCGCCAGGTACGCAAAATTCCGATCCAACCTTTACATGACTAACTGATATGGTGATTGTGATTGGATTGGTTAGCACTGCGTCACAGGGGTCTTCAGTCAGGTGTGCGTGGATTTAATATTTTAATTGATTGTTATTATAAGTACGAGTAAATTGTAATGTAAACTAAACATATTAACATAACATGTTTAGATTTTTACCACTAGCATAATACAGTCGTACGACTCGTACGATGAGGTATACACAATGTCTTCAAACGAATGAATCATTGGTAATATAAGGCACAGATTTTGTTGGGTCAGGACTCAGGATATGAATACGTAAATATTTAATAAATCCGGTATTATCATGAGGTAATAGTCATGGCATAGTGACCACACGATATCTAATGTCAATTTCAAAATAAGTTCCTAATTGATTTATTGACTGTTAGCAATCAGTTAACATTACAGTGCTGGCATCCCAATGCCTTATTACGTCCTTAACAATAACGTTATTGTAAATGTATAAGGCACAGTAACGCCGTCCCTGTAGTTTCGGAAAAACAGTTGTGTAGGGCGTCCTCAAATGGGGACTTCCTGAGTTGCGGGCGGCAAGATTTCGTTTGCTAAAAGAAAATCCATGAACCTACCCATCTACGTATCTTTATACCTTATGTTAATATTATAGAGTATTAATGAAAAGCACAAGTCAATACTGAAACTTATGATGTGATGAGAGAAACCTCGTCCCTCCTGTCACGGGTCGAATAAGTTTGACCGCGGCGCGCTGCCGGCTGCCGCCGCTTGCTCCACGTTGGGGCCGGTCATCATAGCCAATAGGGTAATAACACTCTTAATATACTGGCAATAGTTACCTTTTAAAAACCATGATTTAAAGCAATTGTATCTGTATGTTGCTAATATACTTGCGTGCTGTACCTAGTACCTACGTAACACGTAAACAAAGGAGGTACCTACTGCTAAGCGTTACATAGCATTTTACGGGGTTCAATCTTGAGATAACTTATAAATCGTGACTATAGTGACTAAGTGTTTTAACATAAGCACAAGACTTTAACTCTATACAAGACTTTAAAATTAACTGCTCATGAGTCACATAAATACCAGGAAGGCGCTTAAGTAACGGTAAAAAACTCATTTTCATTTTGTCTATCGTGTTAAATAGAATTCGTCTAATTAAGGGGATTTTTTAACTAAAAAGAGGATGTTATATATAACAATCCTAGAAATGTTTTAGTTTGTTAGTACGAACGGCAGCGGCGCGCGGCAACAAAAGATATAAACGCGCGCTCTTTAATGTCGCGCCCGTAATGTCGTTCATCGGTATTTTCCACTACGATACCTTATTATTAGCGATTAAGAATTTATATATATGTACATAAAATAAAAGAAAAATTAGTGGTTTTACTATCTTTTTATTTCAACAGTCAATCGAACGGGCAAGACGTTCACCGACGACGAATCGTCATTACAGTTCAGTATATAAATTAACACATACATATACAAACACGTATACAACTATCGGGCCGACTAAAATACGTATATACAGAGCCTCCGGCCGCGCTCGAACGCGACTCATACCACAGGTACTTTACATTACTTAATCGATATATTCTTACAGTCGTAGTCGTTAGCGAAAATACAAAAATAATACTGTGGAATAAATATAGAGCGGAGAGCGAGCGGTCAGCAGACGGTCTCCATGGGTAGACGCTGCGGCGCGGCGGTGGGCGCGGCCGGCGCGGCCGTCGTGTGCGTCAGCGACTCGCCGCACGATGGCAGGTGCGACGACGAGTGCGCGGCGGCGTGCGGCGCGCGCGCACACCACGCCGCCGCCGCGCGCTTCAGCGCCGCCCACGCGTGCGGCTGGCAGCCCACCACCAGGAAGATGAACACGCCCTGCAGCGCGTTCAGCAGGTCCGTCGCGTACCACACGTAGTCCGGCCCGCCCGCCGCCCACGACACCACGTCCGCGCCCCAAGTCACGCCCATTACCACCACTAGCTTGGCGCACACGCGCCCCAGGGCCGCCCTGCACACAAAATGTCATTCCAATATGCGGCACACTATTTACCGATGATAAAAATATAAAACCGATACTTTTTTGCACTAAATATTATTATTTCGACATGTATCAAACCGTCTATCAGTACTTAAGTAAAATACCGATGCTTAGTAGAATGTAACGCGGCAAACTCACCTTTCTGATGTGGACTTGACTTCGTCGCGACGCCACAGGCCGCAAGTGAGTTGGCGCGTGGTGGACACGAAGAGGGCGAGATTGACGAGCAGTAGCACGCCGACTGGGCCGAAGAAGTAGGCGAGGATCTCCATGTCCCCGTAGAACCAGCAGCGCTGCACGGCGAAGCGCGGCCGCAGCACGCCGGGCGCGGCGTCGGGCGGCAGGCGGTCGAGCAGCGCCGCCGCGCCCGCCACCAGCAGCGGCCCGCCCCACGCGTACACCATGTACACGCGCAGCCGGCACGCCTCCTGCCCGCGCTCCAGCGACGTCGGCCGGAAGTCCCTGCGCATATCGAAGCATTTATGACACACACGCCAACAGGAATTTACTGGCTTTATCGTGCGGTCTAACTAGATCGCAAAATGCACACATATGTACCGCATAGTATAAGTACTAGTACAAGAACTCTTAGAGAGTGCTGGAGCAAATAAGATCGTTATTATCTCATTATATATCCAAAATGAATACCGCGGACTTGTAATACTTTTACTTGATAATTTTTGACAAAAACTCATATTCAAACTCAAAAATGTTGTATTAAGCAGTCGGGTTTTATGCTTTAATGTTTTTAACGATATTACTAGTTTATAAAACAACCATTATAACAACAGTATCTCAGCCATTATGTTACACTTGCAGTATGAGCTAAAATGATTGAAAACTGTATTTTTAACGTGCCATATATTTTTGTTATTAAATGACAAACATAACTTTCACATTATTTAAGGAAATAAAGTCTTATACATGGGTAATTCAACTCACAGTGGAATTATATAGCATAATTAAATGAATCTCCTTTTTTGTCATTAATTGGTATAATAAGTGACTATGGTCCCAGAGTATACTACAACATATCCAATATTTAACGGGCCAGACAAAATTATGATAAATAATTGATTTTGTAGCGGTTTTTAAATTTTCGATGAACAGGGAAGTGAGAACAAGTACCCCTGTACTTGTTCTCTAGTGAAAATTAAAATGAAAGTTGCATTGGAACTTATATTATTCACTACAAAAACAAAAAGACATTATTAACTTTAATGTGCATACATAATACACATTTTTTATTAAATTTGAAACTATCTAACTCAAACTTAATCACAATAGGCGCTGTTTATCTATGTAAGTTACAAGATTCATATTTAGAGAGATCAAGAAGTCGTTAAACGGCTCAATCAATATAATTAATCATCACAATAACTATTGAATACTTAAAACTTAAATCTGACAATGATCTATTAATCTTTTTTTTTTTCTTTTTCCCACAATTCGTATCTTTTTCCATTAAAATGTCATTTTCGTTTATTCTCTACTCTTCTCGACACTTTCTTCGACTAGAAAATATAGTTAGCATCTAAATCAATACCGGGTCCCTCCAGCAATTCATCAAGATCATCAATGATTCTTCCCAAGGCACTCGTCATATCAACCATATATGATGACTTCAGAATACCAGTGCTACCAGCATTACTTCTCTCACCTTCAGATTCACTAAAAACATCATAAACATTTGCTTTCATAGTAGAATATTTTACAATACTCATTTAGAAGTGCTCGCACTTGTTACTGCAAAAACAGCTAAGAGTTTTAGGCATTTCTTTGCACTTTGTGTATTTGTAAAGTGCCTTAAAATGACAGTAAATTTGGCGAATTTCTTGTATTTCGGCATCTGTTGCAGTAAATAACACGGTGAAACTAAATGAAAGCTTGTGAAAATAGCTTCGCTGTTAAAAAATATGTAACAAACAGGGAAGTGATACACAGGGAAGTGAGATTTTAAAAGTATTTTGCCAATATTATGAATTATATTAGCTTGCTATCAAATTTAATACTATATGACAATAGACGTAAGCGAACACAACAGTTTTGTGTCATAATTACCTAAATTAATATTAAATATGGTTTATAAATACATGCCAGGTGAGTGAGAAGTTGTCTGGCACAGACACGACAGCCGCCGATAACAGCGTTACCACGACTAAGTGACTAACAATTTGGACAAAACTAAAAATTCACTAGGAAAACTGCAACGCATGCTTTAAAACGCAGAAGCCGCAACGTAGCTTAGTTGTTACAAGTTTTAACGTTTTTATAGACGGCAGGGAAGTGATACTAAATTCGTGTCGCCTTTGCTCAACAATCGCGAAATAATTAAAATAGGGAATTTAAACATGACCATGTAGGTTACATGCAAGTTACACTAATGGTTACTTTAAAATTATTGTTATTTTTAAGGAATTACAATTTTATATGTTTTTATTGTGATTTATAACATGGATTCTGGAAAGTCGCCCCACAGGGAAGTGATAATTTACACTATTAAAAGGTATTTTTGTCTGGAATATCTTTATTTAAAAGCCTTGCAATTCAGTGACCAAGTACAATCCGAGTTGAACTTTATTAATATTTTAAAACTAAAATTATTAATTGTTAAATGAAGAAGCTGCAAGGTGAGCCCCCTAAAATTCCCGTATCTGTAGAACTACCCATACCTATTATGGTGCCTAAAATATTATGGCATTTTAAATAAATTATTTCTTGCTTTGGAAATCCTTCCAATGCAATGTATGTATATTATAGGTATCAAAGAATCCCCTTCGATACCTATAATATACATTGCACTCGACTAAAGATTCGACGCGAATGCTTAGATTGAGTATTGAAGTCCTGTTTTTCGTGCTTGATAAATAAATTTGTTTAGTGATATACTTAAGAAGAACGCTTGTGACACTAGAAGTCTCCACAAACATGCTGAACATGTTTTTGAACAAACTGGTGTTATTTTCCTCTTTTCTTAATTAAATATTGATACCATTCCCCGAGACATATACTTATTCTTAGACTTAACTTAAATCTCTTGAATTTATTCCCCAAATTATTAATATATAAATAATAAATAAGGAAAACGTCGTTAATCAAAATCAAAACTAGGTAGGTATAAAACATACGAAGCATAAATGAAGTGCAAATATATTGCGATACAAGAACACGTTTATCTTCGGGTACTGGGGAATGGCGCTCAATAAATAAGGGGTCTCGAGATAACTTGACAAGTTAATCTGCCGCTAGGTCCTTACGCTCGGCCACGGCCGGTGAGCGGCGCGGATTATAACAAACATCGCTACAAATCTAGCACTTTTTATCACTTATCGGCTGATAAGTTTATCGGAGCTATTTCGACATAAACTGGTGAAACGTCAAGTTTGTTAAATATAGTTCACGGTCACGCGTCAAGTGTTCGCGGCTCTCGGCGATGACAGCTCTCCGACGAAATGGATTTGTTTTATCTTTTCTAGATATTGTTATCGACTGCCGTATGTGTAAACGATAATTGGTCATCAATTTAACGATACTGTTAGCGGTTACGACGTTGTAAGAGCGAGGACACATAAATTGCGATGGACATTAAACGTAAGACGGGTCGACGAGGCGTCGGTGCGTGTGTGAGAATGTCCGCCAGCACCGCTTCCGACGCGGATGCGGGACTTGGGGAGTTACGAATAGGATAATGTTGCGTTCTACTATTATCAGCAAATAAATCAATCAGTATTTGTAATAATAGACAGCTTGGTCTATATCCAAATACCTATTCATCCCATTGAAGTTTGTGTCGATTAGGACTAATATGTCTTCTTGTGATATCTGAGAAATGATCTGGAATGTATAGGATATTATTATGATATAGGATATAATTTATTGGATCCTACTTTGTTGGTATGATTAATGATTAGATATTTAGTCAGGCTTTGTAATACAACGTTCAGCAACATTGTATGCGAAGTTGGATGTCGCAACTCACTGGATGTTGCTTATTTGAATGAGGACGATTGTTTTTCCGCGCTCTGAGCAAACTGGGCTTGTTTACTGTCACTCCGCACTCTTAGCTAAATCCGAGAGATTTAATACTCTGTTTACTATTTTTCCTCCTAATGTTATTTGTTTCGGAGGGAGCAGCTAGCTCCATACCTTATTAATTGGGTAATGTGATTTATAAACCGGCCCTTGTCGTCGATATTAAATTTATTGCCATCCGAATGTGTGTAACACAAAATTGCCGATGTAGCGTTTTAGGATTAACAAAACACGGCAACGTCTTATGGGTACTTATGAATTCTTGTTTCTCTTGTAAATTTTGGACCAAACAAATATTAAGCAGCTCCGATAGCTACGCAACGCTCGTTCTGTGGACGTAGATCAGAGCGCGGGTGGCACACGCTTGGCAAATCGTACAATATCTTTACATTCCATGTCATCTTTTATCCTGTTTCTTTCTGTCGTCGAGTCTCAATACGCGATCTAAAGGGATGATATTGTGTGAATCTGTAATAATAATG
Organism: Cecropterus toxeus; assembly: GCA_018249875.1. Taxonomy (NCBI): domain Eukaryota; kingdom Metazoa; phylum Arthropoda; class Insecta; order Lepidoptera; family Hesperiidae; genus Cecropterus; species Cecropterus toxeus. Next base: position 3,704 of record DWNE01004866.1, on the reverse strand, counting down.
TCATACCCAACTCCTTACAGTAAGTAGGTACCATAAAATAAATCGTTTTTCAAATTATCTCTAAGATTCGTTTTTATTCACTGCGAGTAAGCTCACTTTGGGAGATAATTACAGTTACGAGAAAGTACGTTATGACATCGATAAATCTTCGTGCAGTTGCTCTTCAGTTCTATACTTAGTGTTGTAATGTACCGGTGCGGGGCAGGTGCGGGGCGCGGGCCGGCGTCCTCGCGGCACGCTGCCGCCGCGCGACACATGCTTTCAGATCGACACAAATCATACATACATTTTATTACACTGCATTTACGATTTGTTGCGATCGGTACCACTGGTGTACATTTGTAGAAATAATACTTCCAGCGTCCATTATCGCCTTAACATTTAATTAACTTTTCAACTTAAGGTTGTCATGTAACCTAACCTAAAATTAATTTAATCAATACAATTTTTGTCACTTGTTACTTAACACATATTTTTTTACAGAATTAAATAATGATCTTATGCATATTATATGTGACGTTGTTTATAAGTCTTCACAATCAATAATATTGCTATATTCTGGTTTGTTCTAATAAATATTGAATCAAATGTTTAGAATCTATCAGTCCTTGGGTGAATATAATTATCCATACGTTCCCGCCCGCTTCACCGTGATTCACTCATATTTCCCAAGGGATTTTCTAGATAGGAATGCAAATTTGTCTAAAAATTTCATATTTCATCGATTTCTTAGAGTTTTCCGGTCACTAACATGCCAAATCAGATTTTTTTTATGTAAAAATTAAAAGGATTCTTTTTATCTGACTTTTTGCCTAAAGAACAGGTACCTATGATTCAACATTATAATATAAAATATGTATTTCAGGAATTTGGACGTTACTCGTATATCAATTCCGCCCAGCGCTGTAGGCAGCGCGTGTGGGGCGCGAGCGGGACGGCGGGCCTCGTGTCGACAATGTATTCTAAACAATCTAGTTATTTTCACAACGGCGTGTTATTGAATTCTTACAGGAACGTTCACCTGGTGGCCATTGTTGCCGCGTGCCAACTGTACGCCTATTACCACTGATTGTTCCGCGAATAGCGCCTCCAAGTGTATACCTACGTATATTTAAAGTGGTATTGTTGGAAATGGAGCAATCGTGATGTCGGAGTGATTGAACTAAATCGATTTATTTAAGTGCACATAAGACAGTACATCTATTAAAACTAACAACATCAGGTCCGCCGGCCAATTTCAGGTACAGTCCGCCGTGTCTTTAGCTCTGATTCGCGGGATAGGTATATATAGGATGGCTCAATAAGAGTGCACTTTGTTGTTTGGAAATAAAAACTTGTATTTTAAGTAATTGATGCCGGTACGTTGACGCACAGAAGACTTAATGTCCACAATCGAACCAGTTTCTTTAATTTTTTGACCTTTTTTCGAATTGTTTAGACATTAGGCGCATTTTCTCGACCAAAATTTACACGAAGTTTGCGAGCGGTCTCAGCATAACATTCACCATTTTCAAAAACCGTTTTTCTTTTGTATAACTGTTAGTTTTTATTAATAACAAAATAGTAATTAAAATTTAGATTCCATTTACATGGGAGTGAGCCTCATGTTTTTATGCTAAGTTGTACTAATTACTCCACGAATGTTAATAATTCGGATAATGTAGGTATTATCTAGGTCTACTAGTTCTACCGTACCGACGCGCCTAATCAGTGCGTTTATGTATTTTTAGAATTGTTCTGGACACTAATGACCTAGATTTTCAGTCCAGACTCGATTTTTTAGTAAATATTTATAGCAATGTAATTTCCATGTACTGGTGATAGTCACAAACAATTTATTTTATGGATGTGTATATCATGAATATGACATACACATCCATAAAATAAATTGTTTATCCTACACGTATTTTGTATGATATATTTTAAAGATTCTTAACTTGAAGCAATTGAAAGGGTCACATGGTCAGTTAAATCAGCTAAGATCGTGATCGACAGCCTTATACATATATGTATATCCATTCAATTTTAAGTTTGACTAAATCTCTACATTACCAGCCCTTTATTTAAAGGGAGACGAAGTGTTTAACTTTTCTGGAATTTGATATATCTTCGAAATTAATTTCCTGTTATTTTTACCCGACTGCGTCAGAAGGAGAGTAATGTTTTTCGAGCGTATGAATGCTTGTTTGTATGCATGTATGTCCATTTCTTTGGCACGCGCTACAGCCCAAACGGCTTGACGGATTGTGACATATAAAATATCATAATAACCGTCTCAGTTTGCATAGCGACATAGGCATATATAATTTATTTATAAATAGACTTATATTTATTTATTTATTTAATAATAGTTTATTTGATTATTTTGATATAAGCTCATATAAGCGTTAAATTAAATATATATCATTATGAAAAAAAAAATCGTTTTTAGTTGTCGGGTTTTTGTTTTAATGTTTCTACTAGTACTAGTTCGATAATTTCGATATACGTAATAAGTGTGGACGTGTTGGATTTTGTATTTCTCTCTAAATATTGGTGATATTGCGTTTTAGCGTTACATTCAACTGAACATTTAAAACGATAACGCCTAGTCATCGCTAAATGCGGGGTAGCGCGCCATAATGTTCCACATACGGGGGCTTATTTGAAAGATTAGCGGTGACAGGTCGTTGTAAGGTGCCAAGCGATGCCGGGGAGGCTCTGCGCGATAATCTGTCCGCGCGCCGCCGCTTGCTGAATTATTTATATTAGATTTATAGGCTGCGTGCTTCTTGATTAATTACCTTGTCCTTATGTCTGCATTGAGAACATCTCGGCAGCGATCATGTAGTCAATTTAGGATTCACGCCTTGGCAAAATGTGTATACGTGAGTTTTAGGTGATAGATTGATACATATTTGTAATATAAAAGTTGTGCCCTAGATAAATAATTAAACAGATAAAACAAGTATAACGGCAATAAGTAAAATTAGTTGTTGTAATAAAGCAAGCTAATGGAAATGCTGGTGAGCGATAGCGTTGGTGAGCGACGACGGCGGTGGTGGTGGATGGTGGTACCCACAGCAGGTGCAGCCGCGGCAGCGCGGCGGCGGGCAGGCGGCGTAGCGCGCAGCCGTCCAGCCACAGCCGCGCCAGCGCCGCGCCGCGCAGCCCCTCCGCCAGCCCCTCCGCAGCCTCGTCCTGCAGCCGGTTCGCCGACAGGTTCCTACAACACCGTATGCCCTACAAGTATACCGCACTCGCTTGCTACCACTATGTGCACAGCAATGAAGCCGGCTTGACATGACGGCAACTTGTGGTTAATCAATAGGTCGATGGCAGGACGAGGTCTATTAATACTCGTATTCGGTTGGATGTAGTCAACGCTATTAATATTTAAATGTACTGACTCCAAGTCAAGATCTACAAACTGACATTATCGACTGTTGGCTTCCACAATAATGTGATCAAATAAAAGGCATAACTTATGTGGTAAGAGAAGTGCAGACAGTTTTATTATTTAATGATGCCTAAAAATGGTATAAGTGTGACAATCACTTAAAATCTTCCATTCAACTTAAATACTTTGCAGTTATAATACTATATTGCTTGGGTGATTTATTGGTATATAAACTTTATCTTAGGTAGTAGGGTTGTTGCGAATATTCGCATCCGCATCCGCAAATGCGGACTATTCGCATTAATTCAGACATCTGCATCCGCAT
>DWNE01004865.1:0-14643 GCA_018249875.1 Cecropterus toxeus | reverse complement strand
AAAATGAACTGTATCTCTATCTTTTTTGATCAAAACTTTATTTGTTTTTGGTGTTTACAATGATAAGTAAATCATATTGATATGTGTTATGAGATTAAAATTATCTATGTGATTTATCATAAATATTGAAGGTAATCAAATATTGTAAAGTCACATAACCTCTAAGATACCTTACTTAAATTTAACTTAAATCTGAAAATTTATTTAATTCAACTTATTTATATGTACGATACCATTATTACATTAATAAAATTCAAACTGATCAGTATAATGCTATCGTAAATTGTGTAATTATGGTATTTTGAATAGGATTTTTTATTACCGCTCTAAAAAACAAAAAAGTTTGAAGTACTTTAAAAGTTTTTCGATTTAGTAAATGGTGTTCCAATAGGAATCCTACAAGTAATATATCGTTACTTTACCTTCAAAACCGGTATTTTAACTAAATAAATAACTAAAATAAATTAAAACGTACTCGTGCATCAATGTCAACGATGATACTGTAAGACTTGTAGTACACTTGGAGTGTAATAAGCCGACCATAACGATATAACCTTGGAGACATCTCCGGAGTTAAAACAATATTCCAATAAGAGTACTAAAGTTGTAAGAGTAGGTACATGACACCAGCACAGCTGAGTCCAGCATAACGTTTTCAAAATCACCGTCTGACACGATAAGTGTATACACAACCGACTTACCCTTATCACGCACCTCCGACGCACTTGAGATAACAACACATAATCACAATAGTGTCAGCTTAGATAATATTAGGGATTTATAGCGATAATCTGAGAATAAACATGTAAACTTTGACTTAGAATGACACACGAATTAACGACACGCTCCCCTCTTGCATGAAGGCGCGCCACTGCTCAGGGATACCAGCCTCAGTGTTTTAATTACCCACAAATATATTTTACTCCTTTAAAAATAGTACACATGCCTTTCTTGTTTCAGAAAAATATAATATTATAATAAATACACGCACAATTATAACAATTAGCGATTAATCAATGATCTGGATTTTTTATTGCACTCGTGGCAAAACTGCGAACAAGGATAAGTATTCATTGTTTCAATTAGTTGACATAGACATTTTTCAGGTTTCTCTCGACGTAAGCGGCAATCTGATGCTGAAGAAATAACAGCTAACATTACAGGTACTTCTCCAAATATGCGCTTCATTTTTTCATGCACAGTACGAGTTGATCTCGATTTGCGCGTCAGGTTTCCTGGTTTTCGTATACACTTTGATTTATCTACATTCAAATTGCGCAACTTTCTACGTTTACTCTTGTGAGTGTAATCAAAAAAGCTTCCGACTTGTTGATTTCCCATTTATTATAAAATAATAGGTGTTATATTTCAGTTAAACTAATAATTTCACAGACATTTCGTATTTCCATATTAAAAAGTCACTGTGACATGTAATAATAATGATATAAAATAAAAAGAAAAAGTAAGAGTGGCTATTAAATAACACCATTAAAGGTTGGTTACAATTTTAATTGGTATAATATTTTAGTTCTAAATATATTTTTATACATATAACACAAGTATATATACACTGTATATATACTTGTGTATACATGTAGATAACACTTATCTATATGTATACACTGTATACATATAGATAAGTTTTATAGCTTTATATTATGACAGGATGGGTTTACAGTATTTGCATTATAATTTTAATCTTAATTCTTAAGATGTTTAACAAAAATTAAGAGTCGTTGTTCCTTCCCTTTAAGACGGGTAATTGCTAAGTCGTAGTCGTTATCCAGATTTCCGGACGGGAAAATCATTTCCTGAGGAGAGTACCGTTTTGCGAATTTTTCAAATTAGGTACTTTCTATAATCAATAGCATATCCACTAAACCAGTTAGTGTTTCGGAGTCTTACGTGATTAAGTTGCTAAGCAAATCTCTATGTTATCGTTATTGCAATATGAGATTATGTCAAGATGGATAATCCGATAAGAGGTGGACAAAAGGAAAGTTATTATTAGCGTGTCGGGGGCTACTGCAAGCTTATCAGTCGTTATTAACTACTTAACAGATAAAGAGTACGTGCGAGATTGTTGTTACGCATTATCAAAATTTTTCGTATTGATACAGAGTGATCAAATATACAGCCTTCTATATTTTTGTATCACTCAAAACACTTTTTGAAATTTATTCTATTAAATTTCCATGCTATTTCCATGTAAATCGCCAAGGGGAGGAAGCGGGACAGGTAAGTGGCAATAGATACAAATACATATTGCATATGTATCGTTTGCCAAGGCAACTCCAAAAATGCAAATAAATACTACTCTTCCATATATGAACGAAGATCCTATAAGACAACGATGATGATCGCGATGCCTTTGGCTATTTAAGACGGAAAAAGGATAAAATACTCTAATAAATGTATCTAAATTAAATCCAATCCATAAAATCCAGAAAACAGCATCGCCTAGAAATTTACTGCAGTTGCTAACGCACATTGTAGAGTGCGAAGAAATGAGCTAAATGCATTTAATTAACTGGGTTTTCTTTATAAGCACTATGATTTGCTAGAGGGATGTGAGAAGCAGTCGTAAGGAGTTACAAGTTAGTTCCCAATGCATGTACTATTTACCAGGTGGTAGAACTAGTGTAGTTGGACCGGGGAGGTACCACCGCCACATCTATTTCTAGCGTGAATGCAGTTCTTGCGCTTCGGTGGAAGGGCGTGATTGCCTCACTTTGTATATGAGGCGACCATCTTAGTTCTCGGGAGTAGCAACGCATCTGTGATCGACTTCAGATAGTATCCCTGTTCTATATGAAGTTGCTTACAGATGCCCATGGGCGGCAGTAACCACTTTCCATCATACCGCGTTTACTACTTCATTGTTACAAAAAAAAATGTACTAAGTTTATTTCACGTGAACAAAATTGGTGGCAAAACTAGTTTACATAATCTGGCTACCGACAGCAAAGAGGTTGCAAAATGAAGGTTAGCGCTTTACGTGGACTTCCTGAAGATTATATTGAACATTACATATAACTGGTGTTACCTAACTGCAGATGTTTCCTAGGAAAGAGTGGTTCGATATTGAACTAATGCAGAGATTATATAAGTAGTGGTGGCTTTTGGTTTAAATCGAAAAATAATATCACTAAGTTATTTAGATATTCAATGGTATTTAAGTTTTAAATTTGAAGTGTGTAAATCTATAGGTAGGTACATTGTTTGTTGACTGGGTATTTAATTATTTGTCCCTGTAGTCTCGAGACGAGAGCAGAACTACGGTATCTCCTGCCTATCGTAAGAGGCGACTAAACGTGAGCTACTGGGGTTGCAGGCAGAAAGATCTCGAATCGTCCGGCCAGCGACTTCAAGTACGACATATTTGTGGCCGCATACTGTCGTAGGCACCCGCCGAGGTCTGGATGAGCGTAATTGCTCTCCTGGACCTTACAAGGGCCAAGCGCACTGAAAATTACGGTTGTATTTCGTTGGAGATACCGTAGTACCGTCTACGTACGCCCTGAGGAAGTTCACCGAGTGTCTCTCTCAAACAACGGTACGTTTGAAAGGTTTTCCCCCGTCAAAAAGAAAAGGTATTTAACTATTTTGGACATCTACACTCACTGCGGTCAACAACATGCATGCAACAGGCGCGGTGACTATTGGCATATATTTCCATAAGAGGAGGCTTATGTCCAGTAACTGACGAGCCTAGCTAAATACGACCTAAGAGCTCCCATTATAAACCAATGTAATTGAGTGAAATTATTAATACATCCTGTATATAATTAATAAGATTATATCAGCGATATTAACCAATTGTTGATATATCGATCGTATCATATAAATACGTCGGCTGAGCTACAGGTGCCCTAATTTCGTTATCTCCCCGACAAGTTCATGGCTACTAAAGTAGTTCTCTTGGCGCTCGCCATCTTCGCTGCTGGTAAGTGCTCTGATTCTAATTTTTATTTTAACTTAATGAATTTGAATTAGTTGACGGGCTCAAACAGATGGGTTTTGATTTTTATTATTATCGCGTTGAAGTAGCAAACGAGCATGCAGTTCATCTGATAGTAGGTACCTACCCACAGTCGCCTATGGAGATTTGTAAGACATTTCAAATCGAACAGGTGTTCTATCTGAAGCCGATTACAGATGCGTTGCTACTTTCGCGAATTGAGATAGTCGCCTCATATATAAGTGAGCCGTCAACAACACCCTTCAACTGAAACGCAAGAACTGCTTCAGGCTAAAAACAAGAAATAAGATTGATAGGTGTTCTAACCTGTAGGTAAAAGGTCACCGCAAGTTGATTATGTCTACTATCATTCCAAACTAAAGTTGGCTACAGATTTCAACTTTCTAAGGACTAAGATGTTTTTTGTGATGCCTTTAAGGCAAAATGATAATACTACACTACTATTATATAGCCAAAAATGTATTAATAGTGCTACTGCAGACTAATTAAGATTCACGCTACATAATTTAGTTACAATAAAATTGTATTTCCTTTAATTTAATTGGAACTGCCATGAAACAGACAGAGTCGCCTAGTCTCGCGATTTGTGTAACTTGAAAATTTCTAAAACAGCCGACAGCGGTAAGAAGAGACCAGCACCTATCAATAGGATCGTTGCAGTAGCTATAAGACACAAATAGGTGGTACGTTCGCAATCATATAATGAGTTATAACGTTAGTACCGTGTAACGTTGTGTTGCATCGAATAGTTACAGATTTATATCTTCCACAGCCTCGGGAGCACCAGAGGCCCGGGAAAGCCGCATCGTCGGCGGCAGACCGGTGAGCATCCAGGAGTTTCCTTACGTAGCGGCGCTGGTGTACTTCTACCCTCGCCCACAAATTTACATCCAACGATGCGTCGCCGGCATCATCTCCTCCTGGCATTTGGCTACCACAGCTTTCTGCTTCTTGTAAGTGCGTTAATTTATAAAGATTTCATCAGCTTATTTCGACAGGATTTTTTTTGACTAACAGAGACCAGTGATATTTGCAGCTCATACTTTGTAGATTATTAGGTTGTTTTTCATTAAAACGTTATTAGCTTTAGAAGTTACTTTCTTACGTAATATCACAGTATAAATAATTGCATTGTTACTTTAGACATGCAGTCGATCCATTGATAATTAATTTAATGTAATCAGATTAGAAGTACAGAACTGACCTATAACAATACAGAAATTTGTATAAAAATCATTCCGGTTAGCAGTGTTTACTCCAAATTGGTTCGAGTCCCATCCCAGAAATGGGTTAGGACTAAATACATTTTACCACTCCTTTTAGAGAATCTAGAAGTTCTATGATTAATGTAGTTAATTACTTTAGAGTAATTAGGGCTATTGAGCTTTGTAAACTATACGCTCCCCGCGGTTTTACCCGACTCTACATAAGAAAATGCGATCATAGCGTCATGTTAAATAACCAATAGCCTTTCTTAATAAATGGACTATAGTATAAAGAAAAATAATTAGATATCAAAATAGATACTAATGACGTGTGACTTCCCTACTTCAATGATTGTACGCTTAGATATTTTTATTTTTTGACACTGCAGGGACGCTAACATCGACAATATGATAGTACGTGCGGGCTCCACCAACAGCATGTCTGGAGGAGTAGTATCCAATGTCGAAAGATACGTCCCGCACCCAGGCTACACGGAGGACCCTCGCTCTAACGACATTGCCGTGGTGTTCCTCCAAACCCCGTTGTTGATCAGCAACACCGTTAACGTGATGTACCTGCCCGCGCCAGGAACTAACATCCCTGATAGGACTTCCCTGAGAGTCGTTAGCTGGGGCTTTGAATCGGTTAGTCGTAATTTTACTTATACCTTGTAAGTAGTGTGCAATTGCATTCCTTTTTTTTTCCTAATTTTAGTCTGATGGTTGTTCGACCATAACTATTGCAGAAATATTTACGATTTTTTGTAAATTAATTATCAAATATCGCAGTACACGATGAATTTGGACACGAATGGTTACGTAGCAATTATCTATTGTTTATTTTTAATATTTGTTATATGATTGCTATAGAAGTACACGCAATATATCAACAAACATGTCACATAGAAAAACCGAAAAATAACGGTTTCTTGTATGGACCCCCTCATTTAGTTTTTAACTTCGAAAGAGCTTCTCAATTCAATTTCTTCTTTTCTTTATTTTTTATGTTCCCTACTTTATAAACAATTTATGTTCTCAGGTAGGTGGAACGCAACTGCAGGATTTGAAGCAAATCACTCTGAACAAGATATCTCTACAACAATGTCAGGCTGCATTTGCTGGTATTGACAACGTCTTTATTGATGATGGTATGTACATATTTATTCCGACAGAAAAGCTAAGGAGCCGTCCATTAATCATGTGATGTTTATTTAACCCTCCGGTCCCTGTACCTAAAGGATCTTTTTTTTTTAATGTTTATGAAATACAGGTACAAGTATCATCTAATTTTATTATAGAAAATTAAAGGCTAGATAATGCCTAGAGGTAGACAGAAAGGTTGCAGGATGTTTTTACTGACATAAAAATAATAAAAGGAATGCGAAAAACTTTTGTACCATTACATAAACATTATCATAATGTTCAGTGTCCTCGGACTGCGGATTAGCAAGACTTTTAAGTCTATTAATTTTGAAAATAATGTTAAGGGGACATGAAAATAAATACTACATAAATCGCCTCAGTTTGCATTGTGACATAGGCTATATAATTAAAAAGAATCGCGCCTGGAAATTTAGGAAAAGGGTGGGGGAAGAGATGTTTTTTTGTTACTATTACGACAATTTGCGTACCAAATAAAAGCTAGACCTATCTAAAAATATATACTTATATGTAAATTTTACTTGGCTATTTTCACCAAAACTCATATAAGCGTTAAATAAAATATATATCATTATGAACAAAAAAATCGTTTTAAGCGGTTGCGTTTTTCATTTTAATGTTTTAACGGTGTCACAAGTTGTATTAATAATCTTTTCCAGCTGTAATCTGTGCGGCGAACCCCGGCTATGGCACTTGCTTCGGCGACTCCGGCGCGCCCATGGTCATCAACAACGTGCTGGTGGGCGTGGCCTCCGTGTACCACGAGTGCGGCACGCACGTCGTGCCCGACGTGTTCACGCGGGTCGACCGCTTCAGCAACTGGATCGTGGAGGTCGCTGCGACCTCTAGTTCTGGAGCTCCTAGGATTGCTACTGTATAATTTTGTACTACATAACCAAATAGTCTTTAAAATGTTTTATACACACTGATCTTTGAATTTATTAGCTCTTTTACTGTCAAAGAGTATCAAGTGAAGACCGTTAGTGTAGATTACCCTAAATAAATTAAATACAGTTGCTGGAACAAGCTCGGTCAATAAACAGACAAGTAATACTCGTAGACGTTTATTGTAAGTCTATTTGGTTATCAAAATGTTGAAACACCCTATATACTTAAAAATCTTGGATGATTTTGAATATCGTTGCCGTTTTCGACTGAATTGTGTCCTATTGAGGGGAACAGATTTCCCAAGATTATATTATAGATACGTAGGTATATAAGCATGAACTTTTGGAAAAGATTAAGAAATTTGGCTGTGTTTTAGACATTTACGAAATACTGTATATTTGGCGTGTATCAAAACTTAGTATTTGTAAATCTGTGATGAAATTATTTTCGAAATATGCATAGCATAAGAAACAAAAAAGATCAAAATAAATTTTATACAGAAAATATATTTAGTGTAATTCTTTATTACATTACAATTATATAACCCACATACTTTTAATAACATTACGGTGTAAAACGGACTATTGATAGTCAAAAGACTTACACGTGTAAATAGCTATAGATACCAAAGTTGCTACAAAGCATGTTGCTTTGCGATTCTTTGGACAATTTTCAACAAATACATTTTTATATCTCTACTAACATTGGAATCGGCAAGACAGCGTTTTCTAGAAGGCACGAAGTTTATTGCGATTTAAAACTAATAACCAAATAAAGGAGCGGGCGAGAGGATACATAGCACTGCAATATATTCAAAAACTTATGATTTCATTTTCCACAATATTTTATTAAAATCAAATATAATTAATTTTGAAAAAATTAAATTTAAAAAATGTGTATCTAAACTGTTTTATCATATTTTTTGTCTAATGACAAAATTATCTATATTAGAAGAAGATCCATTATTATTAAAATAATAAATTAAATTTAACCTTTTAATATTTAATTAATTTTAATTTATTTTTTCTTTAATGCAATTATGTGCCTCGCCTGCTACTATATCTGATTTTTACAAAGAGCTTAAACGGGCAATGCTTGTATCAGTGTTTTTAATATAAATAATGTAAATCGTATAAAAATAATTTAATCATTTGATATTATTTCTCTATTGTAGTATGTTTGGTTATACTTTCGAGTGAGGAGATCCACAAAATTTGTTGGTTGATCCGTAGGCGTCATAAAATATGGAACATCATGATTTATTTTAAATAAAACTTTAAATAGTTGACTGAAAAAAACCTAAAACATCATAAATATCAAGGAATTTCGCTTTCTACACTCATAGCCCCACACTAGGATTTCATTTCGTGTTGTAACCTTAACCACCTAAAGATGTACATACACAGCCAGATGTAGAACAAATCTAAATTCATCAGTCAGATGTCTGCCTGGCCGAGGAGCGAACCCGGGACCCACTGCGGGTCAGAACAGTGTGACGACCGCTACGCCACGCGGGTTTTCAAAAAAAAAACAACACCAGGGAGAATTAAAAAAAAACCTATAAAAACTGTATAATATATAGTTATTGTCATAACTTACAAGTAAAATAAAGTCAGAAGAATAAAACATAGCCCGTTTAAGACTTACATTAACCCTATTTCTTAATATTACTTAAACATAATCGTATAACTAGCTTCCCCTTCGGTGGTCCCACTAACAAACCTACTAGTTAACCTTAAAAGGTGTTATCCTTAACTTATCCTCAGTCAACATTGGTTACATTACTATCTATTCATTAAAAATAATGGAAAAAATTACACTTGTAATACTTCTGAAGATTCGACATGTATAACTTGGTTTATAAATATTTTAATCCGATATAGCTATTGTATATCTATTTCACTCAGACATTCGGCAAATGAACGAGACGTAAAGAAATATAATCTTTATGGGCTTTTTATGGAAAATAAATTATGCTATACATACATAGAGAAATGTAAATATTTAATTGTTATCCATTTTTGTAGTTTCATGTATGCATGTATTTAGGTCCCAAAGTTGTACCATATTATATACAATTTTAATTACGGTACAATTACGTACAATTTACAATAGCACAAAAGTACTTTAAATTTTGTGTATAAATGTTATAAAATCACATTTTTACGTCATAAAAATGACCAATAACATCTATTTATTTTTAATTTAGTCGGATATTTTATTCTGATTCTTACAGTATACTATATGAAAATACCTTAAACGGTACAATTTTAAGTAGATTTTACTATAAAACCATGTGACAACTATATAAATTACTTAAATATGTATTGCATTTTATCGTAACACCTATACTGCCAGAAAATACATCTAAAAGTACTTTATATACAAATATAACGTCAAAAGGGTTTAAGGCACAGTGGAGATTCCCAATACAAATGTTATGAACAAGTTCTCAAAATTATTTGAATAATTACGTAATATAAATTATAGTATACCAAAAAACCTTAACAAATGGTCGAGCATAAAATTATTCACAATCCGAATATTATTTCATAAAATACTATTTGTTCAAAAACGTAATAAAAATAGTTTGGAGGATTGAGGATAAGCAATAATATAAATTTATATAATTTGTAGAACTTTTGTCTCCGTGTTTGAAATCAAACCCAAAGTACTGAAATAAATTTAGGGATTTGAATATATTTACAGGATATAGGATTTAAATATATTTATTTTGAATTTATTTATCTTGATTTTCTATTTCATATACAATTATGAACTTGGAATTTAGTAATTGTTTTATTAAAATCCAATTACTTTAACAATTTATGAGTCATTTTATTTTTAACGCGTATGAAACCGCGGCGAACTTGTCTAGAATATTATAAAATTATATTAGCTGCAATGAGATTCAATGATTCGCCCCCTTTATAGTAGCCTTTCATAATATTTTTCGTTTAAACGCAAGTATTTCTTTATAAATTGTATTGTAAGAAAGTACAGAAAGAGTACATATTTAATACAATTCATTCTTAATTATTAATGAATAATAATAATTTGTTTTTTGTTATAATCAAATGAGTTTAGCTAAAGGAAAGCTGCCTTCTTAGGATGTAAATTGTTAAATTATTTTGTAACAGCTGTATTGGACTACAAAGATGCGGAAAAGAAAACAAGGAAGAAAGAAGCGAAGGAAAATGAGAAAGATTCTTTATAAGACTAGGATTGTGCCACATTTACAATTATTATTCGTTAATAAAAGGTTTAGACAAATCAAGGACGATTCAATCCTGGAATAAGTTTCCTTATTAATTATAATGACTGAATCTAACTTAATAAGGATTAATTCCCTTTGACATTTTAAAAGTAAAACTACTCAAAAAGAAACATTTACAATAATCTTAGAACTAAACATTAAGTAAGCATGCAAAAATGCAATTTGGACGGCAAAATCAAAAAGTACTGTTATACATTTAAAAGTGTAATTCCAAAATTAAAATTCTAGACAATCAGAATTAGGGCGAGAGCACACTACCTCTTCATAATCGATATTGTTTTCTCCTGGTTCAGATTGTATTATTGTATAAAATCATTATATATAAGTAGATATTTTACGTACTACCGTAACTTTACTGCATAGGTTATTTGATTTCAATACTAGTAAACATAAGTCAGGGGAAAAATATATAGTCTGAAATGAAATTCGAGATCAAAAATTTACATAATACATCCATGTGTACCAAAAAAAAAAATGTCCGAAATTTCGTGCAATAACCCTATTGCCAATATCATAAAAATACACAAAATTTATTTCAAACTGGTATATTTTATTTTTCAAGACTTAACGTCACTTTAAAGCCGAAAACGCTACGCAATATTTTGTTTCATGGACTTATTAATACAATTTATATTGTTTGAATACTTTCAACAAAGTGCAATAAAATGAGTTTATTAATTTTAAATGGCAACCCCTTTGTTTACATTTTTATTTTGAATTCCATTTCAGACTATAGCTTACTTTATCCAAATAATACGACGAAATATAATTCGAAAACAATTTCTTACATTTTTTATACTTAAAAACCAAAATTATCAATAAGTGCCGTAACGATTCAGATGCAAAATTATTCATATTTATAACTTAAACATAAATTATAAGACTAAGTTAAATTTGATATTCGATTAAAGCTATTCGATATTAAAATTAATTATTGTATAATTACGAAAGTTAATAAGTTTTTTACGAGATTTAATCAATATTTACTTACAAACTAAAAGACCTGTTAGTATTGGAGTTAAAGTTCAAACTTGAACTCTTACTTAAAAAAATACCTTGATACTTCAGGAAAGCGGCCCGAGTTCCGTGAGTTAGTTGGGGGTGTGTAATAACTTGACCCAATCTTCAGTGAGGCTCATTCGGATAGTGTAGATGCCATGTAGGTTAATGAATTATTTATCTGAGATGTATTTTTTTGTACGAGATGGACGGAGGTAGGTCTTACGTGCAAGCGTCGGTCAGGGCATGTATCAACTGGGATAAGTAATTTATTTAAGACATTTTTCTTATGCACGAGGGTCGAATGGCGTAAGTAGCGCGCAAGATCTACTCTTACAAGTAGTGGATGGAGTATGTAAGTATCAATTGAGTTGATAAGTGACTTATCTAGCCATTTTTCTCGCGTTTCACGTCTTGCACGAGGGTGAAGCGGGGTGATATCGCATATCGATTGAACGATGGTGTCGGAGTGTTAAATGTTATTTAAAATGTTTTTTCTTCTTAAAATGTTCTTTCTGATGTCGGGGCGTGGTCGGTATGTTGCAGTGGGGTGCAGCGGGGTCAGTCGGGCGTGGGGTCGGGCGGCAGCACGGTGAGCGTGACGGCGGCGGCGGAGCGCTTGATGAGCGCGACGACCTCGGGGTGCGGCAGGTTGCGCACGGGCACGCCGTTGATGGCCACGATGGTGTCGCCCACGTGCAGCAGCCCGCAGCGCGCCGCGGGGGAGTTCGGGATCAGCTGGCCTGCGTAAACATATTGTGTTCCATCTTATTTTCCTACATATAACATTTTGGACGATTATACGTAGATTAAATCTTAAGTTAAACTCGATCAATATTTCCATATTAGATACTCCTGATGGTAAATCATTTTTTTTATAAGATTGAAGTAGCAAACGAACATGCCACCTGATGGTAAATAGCCTCTGCCATGTACATCTGTAAGCTACTTCACACAGTATTAGTTTTACCTGAAGTCAATTACAGGTACGTTGCTACTCCCGAGGACTGAGATGGTCGCCTTACATATAAGTGAACCTGCAACGCTAGAAGTATGGCGGTGATACCTCCTCCGTACTACACTGATCCTACCACATAGAAAAACTCTAAATATGTCATAGCTAACTGCCTAACCAGAATCAAAACCTAAATTCTTTTACGTCACCCGTATGGTCTAGCCACGTTGTTTTTTCAACTCAGACGGCACCACCATCACTACTTCTACCTAATAATAATAATAATCTTAAGCACTACTGTAATTTCTTCTGAAGGGTGTGTGAGACAAACATATTTATCCAAAGTGTTCCATATAGTCCTCGGGTAAGAGCAACGCATCTATGGCGAACCTCAGGATTCCACCGAACCAAGATTGATCTTACCTGGTATTGAACACAGGTGTCTGTGGGCGACAGTGGCAATATACCATCAGGCGGACTGCACACTAGTTTACTACTTCTTTATTGTTAAAGAAACAATTTGCTACTTCATTATCGTCGAAGAAAAAAACTTTGACTAATCCGATGATAGTCCATAACTCAACTTACCGATGGTACTAGTGGCCTTGTTGGTGGAGGAAATGACCACGAAGCCAAACCCCTCCCCCTCTTTTCTGCTGACGGTGACGTCGTACGGCATCGACGACCAGCCCTTGGCTGTATCATATTGAACACCGTACCTGTTGCGAAGACATATACATTAAATATTTATTAGATAATAATAATAATAATAAAACATTTATTAAGGAATCGACTCAGCCATGCTGACTCGGAATCATTGATTCGAGTAGCGCTGTTTTTCAGCCGCTCCCATAATCCCTGAGGTGTTAGGCGGGACAGGAGTGGACAGTAAGGCAGCCGGCATCTCCCCAATCAAATTATACTGATTTTACTATATTATAATGTGTATATGTAATGCTTAAATTTACATACGCAACGGAGTTTTAACGACTCGTTTATCGCTCGTGTAATATTTTCAGCTTAGTTAATGTCAGGGATGTTATGGATATGAAATTTCGGATACGGATACGAAATATAATACCGGTTTCGGTTATGTTTAGGGATATGAAATTATTTCGGATTATCCGTTACTTTCAGATTGTTTCATTCATATTATTTTGTATTGAATTTCAAACGTAAGATAAAGATAAAGATACTTGGATAATAATTTGTATTTCTGTTATCATTTGCTATTACTTTCAGTCATATTAGTTATTATTACAATAAATCAAAATTAAGTTTTATTCACTAAAACTAAAAAAAACATTTTTTCACTTATTAAATATAGCCTATGTTTATCATGGATAATGTAGGAATTTAATGGTATAAGAATTTTTCAAATCGGTCCAGTAGTTTCGGAGCCTATTCATTTCAAACAAACAAAAAATAGAAACCGACTTCAATGTCTTCAATGCCTAAAGCCTTCCACGATACATTTACTATTTAACACAAAAAATTTTTTTCAATTCGTGCGTTCAACCAAGCAAACTCTACTGCTTTATAATATTAATATGGATTTCCGATACTTTCGGTTACGCCGTATCCGTAACGTAACGCTCCATAACATCCCTCGTAAATATGTCGTCCTTGAACGTTATCATAGCCTTATATCATCGATATGATATATTTGATAAAATCTGTGTAAAGGTAGTGGGGTTTTTATATTAGTTTAGCGATATCTTGAATTTGTTGAAGTCATTTCTATAAAAGTAACGTACATAGATATCTACGCACGTCATATAAATAAAACTAGATAAATCCTATCACGGTTCCTATCGATATCTGTATTATAATAATCAAAGTAAAGTATCAATCATTCTGTCACAATATTTTATCTAATACAGAGTTTTATGATGACACAGATTTTATCGATAGAATATTGTATTTTAAGACTACGTTATTTTGTTTTTATATTCTCCTATATTAATTAAGAATATGAAAACATAAATGATTATTAATAAAATGTTAAAGCAGGGTACAATTCGTATACTTTTTCTGTCGTAAATGTAGAAGCAAGCAAAATTTACACTTAGTCATCCGCGGACATCAGTAATCGTCTTTATAATAGGTCGGGGCAAAAGTATTTTCGTATTTTGAATGTATTATTAGTAATCAAACCTCTTTGGCTGTACTGAAT